>LBNU01020584.1:44105-64319 GCA_014162995.1 Artemisia annua | reverse complement strand
GATGTGTGGCCTTATCTGGATAACTTGGCTGGAGATGTCATTTCACGAGCTGCATTCAGCAGTTCTTATGAAGAAGGACAAAAGATATTCCGAATCCAAAAGGAACAAATGGAACTTATGATCCAATTGCTGTTCATTTTTCAACTTCCTGGAGGAAGGTGTTAACACTTCCACTTCAAATAAAACTTAATTCTAAAATGTAAAACAAGTTAGCTTGAAATAAATACTAGTATATATAAGGGATAATAACCAAAAAATGTATTTAACTTGACCTTTTTTCGAGTGTTGTGTGCGTAAACTTTTGAATTTCGACCTTTGTATGTAGTTTGTTCATATGTAATAACCAATTTACCCATTGCTGTTAAAATGGTCACAAGGTCGAAATTCAAAAGTTTGGGTATTCAATAGAAAAAAAATAGTTTGCTACACAACATTCGAAAAAATTACAAGTTAAATACATTTTCACATAATTATCCCTATATATAACTTAATCCACTAGGTGAAACAACATGAAATTTATAACTATTCAGATGCATATGACTTCTAAACAGGGTATAATAATAATGATAATTATTATATAATCATGTTTAGTCCACATAAGGGATGAAGCATATCAGTGTTGGTCAACCCAACCAGTTTTGACCCGCTCTTCAAAATTACGAGTTTGAACTGATACATAACTGCCTGTCGTGCTCATTATACCACATTACTACCTTTATAATATAACTGTTAACATGGTTCGTCTTATATGTAGATTTATACCAACGAGAGCAAACAAGAAGTTTCAAGAAAACCGCAACAAGCTTCAAGCTTTGGCGAGGGGTATAGTCGACAAGAGGAGGAAAGCAATCGAGATGGGAGAACCCCACACTTATGACTTGCTTGGAATTTTACTCGAATCAAATTCAAAAGAAACCAAAGAAAACGGAAATGGAATGAGTATAGAAGATGTGATAGAAGAATGCAAGCTATTTTATATTGCTGGATCTGAAACAACCTCGACTTTGATACTCTGGACAATGGTTTGTTTGAGTTTACATCAAGAATGGCAGACCAAAGCTCGAGAAGAGATTATGCAAGCTTTTGGTAGAGGTGAGCTACATTTTGAAGGCCTAAAGCATCTCAAGATCGTGACAATGATACTAAACGAGGTTCTTAGACTATACCCACCATCATCTATGGTTTTGCGAGCTACTCACAAGGATACAAAGCTAGGAAACATGACGATACCATCTGGTGTGCATATAATCATACCTATAATTCATGTTCAACATGATCATGAAATATGGGGAGATGATGCAAGAGAGTTCAAACCTGAAAGATTCTCAGAAGGAGTAGCGAATGCAACAAAGGGAAGAGGGTCAGCTTCTTTTTTGCCATTTGGTGCTGGTCCAAAGATTTGCATTGGGCAAAACTTTTCCTTGACAGAAGCAAAAGTGGCTTTAGCAAAGATTATGCAACGATTCTCCTTTGAGCTTTCTTCATCTTACAAACATTCGCCTTTATCCATGTTGAGCCTTCCACCCCAGTATGGTGCTCTCTTGATTTTACATAACATATGATGGTATATATTTTATATGCTACATCATAAGTTATAAACCTAGTGGCAATTATTCATAAAACATATGGAGTTTACCATGTATTATCATAAATTCTAATAAAGATGTCTAAACTGAAGTTCTATATATGATATCTATAGGGTGGCTTGGGTTTGCTTGAAATTATAACATCCTATCCATTACAAAGTTGCTTATCTCCCTATTTTTTTTAAAGTAAACAGTTTTAAGCTGTTTATTCAGAAGTCACTATAGTCAGTTCAAAACTGACAGCTGCTTATTTAAATTTGTTATCTACTACTGTATTAGCCACACCTACTTGTTGAAGTTTCTTCATCTTCTACTCAAGCATACCGAACACCCTCAAAACTGTGCTACATCAGTACACAATAAACACATAAGCAATCATAATAAGAGATCCCAAACAACTCCTTATATATATTTAAGCCCTTTGATCACTATATACGTAAGAAATATGGTCACTCTTCTTAATCTTTTAATATTACAAAGTATTGTCTGTTCTAAAGTTTCTCGATTCATCATGGCTCGACAGGAAAGAAAGTGTATATACATATGGTTCGGCCAAAAGCCAAGGGTATTCATCAGGGACCTAGAACTAATCAAAGACATATTATCAAGACCCGGTGAGTTTCAAAGGCCACAACATGAGCCACTCAGGGATAGTATCATCGGTGGACTAGTAGTCTCTGAGGGTGAAAAATGGACCAAACATCGTCACATAATCAACCCAGCCTTAGCACATGAACAGATATATAACCTCTTTGTTGATAGCTTACTTAACCACATTGGTGTTTTTACCTGTTTTTCATTTTTAGGATCTAATGTAATGTTATGGGGTTGGATGTGTTCACACTTCACAGAGTATGTTTTCGGCGATTTGTTTAAGTTGTAGTGAAATGATAAAAAAATGGGAACTGCTCACAGCTGAAAGTGGTGTTTCGGAAGTCTATATGTGGCCATACATCGACACCTTGGCTGGAGATGTCATTTCACGAGCGGCATTTAGCGGTTCTCATGAGGAAGCACAAAACATATTCCGAATCCAAAAGGAATAAATGGAACTTGCACTCAAATTATTGCTCATATTTTATCTTTCTGGAGGAAGGTATCAACACTTCCAATCTAAAAAAAAAAAAAAAAAAAATTACTTATAACATGTAAAATAAGTTAGCTTAAGAAAACTTACTAAAAAAGAGGTCAAATAGGTTGAAACTTAGAACTATATATATATATATTCAAATGCATAAATAACTTTTAAATCAACAGGGTAAATAATTACAATAATTATCATAAAATTATGCTTAGCAACATTATTTCCTTGAAATTTCCAAAGATTGGAAAAATACCATATTTACGGGCCAACCCAACACATTTTGACCCGCTTTAGAAACTACTTATTTTGACCTATTACTCAAGAATGTGGCTAAAAGTAATGGCACTGAACTTATTAACATGTTTGGTTCATGAAAGTTGTTAACCTCTAAAAGTTTAAACAAGTGACGAAAATTTTATAAAAGAGGTGAAAATAATTAAAAGAAAAAGTTGAAGGACCTATGTCAAGCACGCATACCTCCTAATCAAGTTATTGGTCAATTGCAGCACTCTGGCCACAAGGTTTATAAATTTAGTGTTAAAGTTAGTCACTGAGTTGATAAATTATTGTTACAGGTCACATATGCAATGCAGCCGGATTTGCTTAATAGAAAGTTTACAAATTTATCATGGTTACCAAAAAAAAAAAAAAAAAAAAAAATAGAAATTTATTACATCAACATATGTAACTTTGTTGTTCAAAAAAAGATGTAACCTAGGATCTTATATATGATCCCCGGGATGCAACCTTGAACCTTCTTGCGTGTTATGAACCTCTTAGATAAGACCTTGACTCTTTCGTGAATCCTCTTTGAACCCACTGGATAAGCTTTTAACCCGCCAAAAACATTTCGAAATGTAAGATGATATAAACAAATCAATAAAGAAGCCTAATCACTTTCAATTCACAACAATCATCATTATAATGGGTGATTTTGAAGCACCTTCATTCTCATTAGGTTTCGATAGATGTTCCTTTAGCTGCTGATGTGAAGACAGTTGTTGATTCAGATGAAGATGAGAATGAGGAGGAGCTTGTACGGGCAAGATTGAAGCGATTAAGGCGCGTGTGTAGTTCGAGGATTTTTCGTCACCCGAGGATAATGCTAAAGGTAAATGATACTATTTGTTTAATGTGATGTTTGGGATTGTTTTATCAGAGCTGTATATTTATCTGATTATTGCGTTTTTATGTAGTTCTGAGGGTGTTTGGGATTGCTTATCCAAACTGCTTGGTATATTATTTCGTGTGTGAATTATTAGCAAATATAGAATTTTTTTATAAGCAAATTAGTAACAGTTTTTCGTAGGCACCCTATAGTTGTGCTAGTGTTTGGTAATTCTAATTATCAATGAAATGGTAAAGTAATCGAAATCAGTTAGCATCTTGCAAACACTAAAACATACTGATTATTTGGTGTTTCAAGACGTAATAATCAGATAGCAAGAGCAATTCTAAACACCACTAATGCTTTTTTCAGTAGGTTCAAATAAAGAGAAAAACAATGTTTGTGATTCTCTATTTCTTCTCGGGGGCAGCCAATTACATTATTTTGAACTCTAATAACAACAATAAAGCTGGACTTGTTTCTGTATGTTGTGGGTGGTAGGACTTACGAGTAACCATTGATAAGTTCATCGTGTCTATTGTGTAATATATTTAGTTAATCTTATGATAATGTAGCAAGTGTGGTGTATTTAGGGAATTGGTGCCGTTGGGCACTCGGGCTACAAGTTACAACCCCTTTGGACGGTTATTATACACCCTTATACTTATGTCTTAAGATAAACAAGAAAGTTGTAACAGTTCCAACTATTCAGTCAGTAACAGTTCCAAATTCCCGCTTAACGGACTAGGTGTTTTGACCAGAGAATCAGGAAAAAGAAAGCAAAATCACTCAAATGTCCCAAACGCGCCAGAATCCGTAATCACAAGCTGCAGCAAACAACCGGTTCCAAAGTTAACTGTCAGTCCTCTTAGAAAGTTTCAGCTGATTGATTCCGACTCTGATTCTGATATTCCTTCTATCAGCAAAGTTGCTACTAACAAGACCTGCAGTAAGTCAGAATCTCATTTGGATAGGGGAAAAAGTGTAGGTTTACATCAGCCGAGAAAATTAAGTGAATCACTCAATACTTCAGACAGAAAAGATTTATGGAAATATTTTAGACTTGAGAAGAGTTTCCATATCCCGACACCTGCACTGGATGAGGTCTGTAACGAATATTTTAGTTCCATGAAAGAAAAGGGTAAAGTCAGAGTAATATTGAAAAAAGTAACCATAATACTCATGTTATGGACAGTGTAATAGATTTAGGTGACCCTAGCCCGCTAGCTCATCAGTATTTTTTCCATAATGATTTGAGGGTCCACGAGCTAGTTCGAACTCGTTTGTGCAATTTTTCCCGTTAAATGCAGAAAATAGAGGTTCTGAGCAACCCAGTACATCCAATATCGATTACATGTAAGTTTATTGTGCTATATTATTGATTGTTATTTAATGGGTTATTTGCATAAGAAGATGTGGTTTACGAACTATTTTTTGATAAAGTCCGATATAATGTTTTTTCTGTATTTCTTGTGTTTCTAGGGGTCAATTTAGTAGTGGTGACAAAACAAAACAAGCTGATAGAACTAATAAAGCTGAGACAAGCTCATCAAGGAAAAACTCAAGGGTTCAAGCTGATGGTCAAGCTACAGGGCATTGGTTCACAAACGGCGATGGGAAGAGGGTAAGTTGGAAAGTTCTTGTTCTGTTATTGTAGTCATTTCAAATCAAGAAACTGTTAGAACCAAATACGGGCCGGGTTTTGGTTTGGATTGGCATGTCAAAACACCTTAACCCGAGCATGACATGTTTAAGTAGTTAGGTCAGTTATGTCAATCCTAACCTGTTTACATATAACCCAAACACCGCCTATTCAACCCATTTTTCTAAACTGGTCGACTTGTTTAACCCATTTAACTAATTTAACCCGTTTAACCCATTACAAACATAATTTTTCTAAAAAAAAAACCCCAAGTGGGTTGGCCGGTCAATCTGTAGAATGGAGTTTGAGCCTAAAATTTGTTAGTTTTGATGCTCGATTTATGCAAAATCAGCAGTGTATTTGATGATTAGACATAAAAGGTAACATTTGCTATTTTTGTAACAAAATGGAGCTTGAATTCATCTGTTTATGACTTCTGATCAAAACCGGGTCAAGAAGATGACCCGTGAAAATAGTTCATTACGAAGTTATCTTTGTCAAAATTGTTAAATGTTATAGTTGCAGGCTCTAAAGTTGTGTACAAAATATTTTTTAACCAGTGCACATTCAGGGCTCGTCAGTTTTGTAAATTTATATCATAAAAATGTAAGATTAGAACAAGATTTTATGATGTCAATTATATTTAATTTTACTCGTTCAAAGATCCATCATCAATCAATCCACTAAGATTAGTCGAATTGTCTATTTATTCATTATTAAAACAGGGATAATAATACAAAGTATGTTGAAGTCAAAGTAAAGAACTAGTGACTGAGGCAAGTGCTATATCTCTTGAATAAATCTTATCTTTCTAGACCAAATAATAGCCTTATGTTATTGACTCTCTGTCTTCTAAATATATACACTTGATAATCTTATCCATGTTTCTTTGCAGTTATTTAAGATAATTCTCTTAAACAACAGATCCTTAGATAACAACTAGAATGGCGTCTACTTCATCTTCATCCATTCAAAAGAGCTTCAAGTACGATGTTTTTTTGAGTTTTAGAGGTGGTGACACCCGTAACAATTTCGTTGGCCATCTTTATGAAGCTCTTCAGCGAAATTGCATTGAAACTTACATGGATGATAAGAAAATCGAGCAAGGAAAAACGATCAAGGACCAACTCATCAAATCCATTGAGGACTCAAGGTTTTACATCATTGTTTTCTCCAAGACTTATGCATCTTCATCTTGGTGCCTAGATGAGCTTGTCAAGATTATGGAATGTAAGAAGACGGCCGAACAGAATGTGTATCCTGTCTTTTTTGATGTGGAGCCCACTGAAGTCCGCAAACAAAGTGGGGCAGTTAAAGAAGCCTTTGCTAAACACGAAAAGGAAAAGGCTGCTGGGACATGGATAGAGGCTATGAAAGAAGCATCAAATCTGGCTGGGTGGGAGATGAAGGTGACAGCTAACGGGTAATTCAATTTCATTCAATTTTTATCATGATATCTACATTTCTATAAAATTTAATCCTTTTATGTTATAAATCCTAACTGTATGTGCGCTTTGAGCAAGCTAATAATATAATCTTTAATGATACAGGGATGAATCTAAACTGATCCAAATAATTGTTGCTATTTTCAAAAAGTTGTATTCCACTAATTCAAACGCCGGTGGAAAGTTAGTGGGCATGGACATCCGAATCAGTGACGTTCTTTCATCTTTAGAGACTAGTGCCGAAGATGTGCGCATGATCGGGATAAAGGGGATAGGAGGTGGGGGGAAGACAACTTTAGCCAGAGTTGTTTATGATCAAATATCCAATCATTTCGAAGGAAAAAGCTTTGTTGAAAATGTCAGGGAAGTTTCAAAACCTTCTTTGTCCGGTTTAAAGAAGCTCCAAAAGAAGATACTAAAAGATGTCTTAAATAAACAAGACATCACTTTTAGTAGTGTTCATGACGGGAAAAACATGTTGAAAGCCACGATGCGTCGTAGAAAGATACTTGTTGTATTAGATGATGTTGATCATATAGACCAGCTTGAGGCGTTAGCAGGCGAGCCTAACTGGTTTAAATCAGGAAGCAGAATTATCATTACCACAAGAGATGAGCAAGTGCTGTTAGCCCACCGAGTGAACTTTGTTCATGACGTCAATCTGTTATCGCCCACAGAAGCAATTTGCCTCTTCAGTATGCATGCATTTCAGACAGAGCTTCCGATTGAAGGTTACAAAAAGCTATCAGAACAAGTTTTACGTTATGCATCAGGTCTTCCCTTGACTATAAAGGTCTTGGGTTCATTTCTCTGTGGTAAAAATGAGCATGAATGGGAAGATACCATACAAAGGCTAAAAACAATTCCGTTGAAGGAAACTATGCAAATTCTAGAATTAAGCTATAACGGTCTAGAAGAGGATTTCAAAGAAATATTTTTAGATGTTGCATGCACAATAAAAGGTTGGGTCAAAGAAGATGCAATCATAGTGCTTGAAAGCCGTGGATTTCGTGCTAGAATTGGTTTAAGAATTCTTGAGCAGAAATCTCTTATAACTTATGATGAAGATGGGTTCTTGGGGATGCATGACCACTTAGAAGAAATGGGCAGGAATATCGTTCGCCGTTTGCACCCCGATGAACCTTACAAACGTAGCCGATTGTGGATTGATGAGGAAATTGAAGATATATTGACTAATGACTCGGTAAGGAGCAAGTTATGATTTAATTAACACATTTTCTATGATTAAGAGAACAATTTCATGCTCATTATTTTTTCGGATTTCAGGGTACCCAAGCAACAAAATGTCTAAAATTTGAGTCATTTGATTTCATTGCTGAAATTGCAATGAAACGTCTAGCAAGCATGAACGATCTAAAAGTTCTTGACATATTAATCATAGCTGAATGTAAGGGTAATAGTAATAGTATATACTGGAAATTTGATAAAGATAGCCAATACCTTCCAAGTTCCTTACGAATTATGAGATGGACTGGTTTTCCTTTTTCGAGTTTACCGAATACATTTCAAGGAGAAAATGTTGTTGGAGTTGAAATGGATGATAGCAATATTGTTCAACTTTGGGAAGATGGAGAAAGAAAGGTAAAATGATGGTTGATTTGTTGTTTTTCATGATTCATTATGATCATACTGTATATCTATTGGTTTGTCATTGCACCAATATTATTAATTATTTTTTGTACTTATGTTAGGTTCTTCATAACCTAAGGTTCCTCACCTTCCTGAGTTCAAAATTACAGACCTTTGACCTTAGGGTGGCTCCAAATCTTGAGCGGTTGACTATTTACGAATGTTATGATTTCGTAGAGATTCATATGCCTGCTCGTCATCTAAAGCTCAAATATCTCAACCTCTCTCATTCAAAGTTGACAACCCTTCACCTCGGGGATATTCCGAATATTGAGAAGCTCATCCTCGAAGACTGTAATCATTTGGTAGAACTTCAAATGCCTGCTGAAAGTCCAAAGCTCGAATGGGTCGACCTCAGTCATTCAAAGTTGACAAACCTCCACCTCGGGAATTCTCCGAATCTTCAGAAGCTAATACTCGAAGGCTGTAATGACTTGGTAGAGCTTAAAATGCCTGATGATAGTCTAAAGCTCCAATATTTCGAACTCAGTCATTCAAAGTTGAAGACCCTTCACCTCGGGAAAAGTTTAAATCTTGAGAAGCTAATACTCGAAGGCTGTAATGACTTGGTAGAGCTTAAAATGCCTGATGATAGTCTAAAGCTCCAATATTTCGAACTCAGTCATTCAAAGTTGAAGTCCATTCACCTCGGGAGTACACTTAACCTTGAGACGCTAATACTCGAAGGCTGTAATGATTTGGCGGAACTTCAAATGCCTGCTGAAAGTCTAAAGCTCCTATATTTTGAACTCAGTCATTCACAGTTGAAGACCCTTCACCTCGGGAGTACTCCAAATCTTAAGAAGCTTATACTCGATGGGTGTAATGATTTGGTAGAATTTCAAATGCCCGCCGAAAGTCTAAAGCTCGAAGAGCTCTATCTCAGTCATTCAAAGTTGAGGACCCTTGACCTTGGGCTGACTCCAAATCTCAAAAGGTTAAATCTTGAAAATTGTTATGATTTGGTAGAAATTAATGCTCCGGTTGGATATCTGAAAAAGCTTGCCTTCTTAGACATAAGTGGTTGTGGGAGTTTTAAGTCTTTTGTGTTTGACAAATGGTCTCAACCAGCTGTGGCTGGTTCTTTATCTGAGTTACATCTGATTGCAGAACCCACAGATGTTTGCCCACTGCACTCCAACAATGATTCTTTAAAGTTTCAGTTTTTATGTTATTATAAAGAAGATCCAGCTTCATCGTTTGGAAATCTTGAAAGGCTTATTTCTATTGGTCTTTGTGCTTGTACAAACCTTGAGAGTTTTTCAAGAAGCATTTGTAGTTTACAATGTATAAGAAAGCTTACACTTGAAGGCAGTATTGCAGAAGCACCCCGGGACCTTGACCAGTTAGAATGTCTAGAGGAGCTAACTTTTTCATCTACAGAGATTAAACATCTTCCAGATAGAATTTGTAAGTTGAAACATCTCAAATCTTTCAAAATCAAATCTTGTTGGCTTCTTGAGAAGTTACCAGAGGATATTGGCAGATTAGAATCTTTAGAGAAGCTAATCTTAACCGACTGTAAGCTTTTACAAGATATTCCAAACAGCATTTGTAAGATGAAATGTATAAACAAGTTACATCTCCATGGTTGTATTCAAGTTGTTGAATTGCCTGAGGAAATTGGATGCTTAGAAGGTTTAAAAGAGTTAAATATTGAAGATACAGGTATAATACGTCTTCCACAGAGCATTTTTAAGTTGAGAGGTCTGCGTATTGTTGGGTCAGTACGGCTTATTGATACACATGGTTTATTACTCAAGAGACGAAGAACCTCTGATGATGATGAAATAGTCTGGTACATATAACCCTTACTAACACATGCCAAAGGAGCCAATACATGAAGAGCTATTTTAATAGGTACTTTATTTTGAAATTTCAAATTGATTATGAAAATATTCATTGTTTCTTCAATTTGTGTTTTACTATGATTCTAACAATTTAACCATTTCCTGCAATTAGGAAGCAAGGATCAATTTAACCACTCGGCTCAGAAAGTGATCTAAAGCTCATATCTCTCCGCATCTATTCTCTCACGTGCATTGAAAAGATTTTTTTATGATCTTTTTACCCGGGCATTGTTGATCGTTGATCATTGTCAAGTGATTTTGGCTCAATCTATTTCGGTCATTGATAGTTTTCTCTGGTACACTCCCAAAGTACAATTGTTTGTAAAGAAGTGTTTCAATGTATGATTGTCATTTTACCTTTCAGTATTAGTACTTTTTAATTTATACACTGTTAGATGAATCTATAATCCCAACTTGGATGCTGTACTAGTAATTATTACTTTAAATCAATAAAGAATTTGAACTTTATTTGAAAACACAGTTGACCTGTTCAGAAAGTCAAACTGATGAAAATGGTGGGACTATGATAAAAAGGATGGAGATGATCATGTTAAAAATAAACTTATGAAAGTGTTATAAGTGATGTAAGATCATAAACTAGTTTTATATACATAAATAAGCTCTACATTTGGATGAAATGATCAAACATAAACTATTTGACTTTTGAGTCAAACTACTGGCTTTTGTCAAATTTGACTGAGATTTTCATGGAATTGTACAATAGAACATCATATTTCAGTGATAAGAAAAATGTTTTATTATTAAAGGCGATTGAGTAGTCATATTGTGTCTTGGTCACTGTTGGGTTACAACATGTAGAATGTTAAATTTGGAAGACGCACGCAGGTTATATGTCAGTGATTTTTTTAAATTACTAGAGTCTAACAGGTTTGTACTTTTATATCATAAAATTGCAGAAGATGATAATGTAACTGTAAAAATGGTAAAGAACACAAGACTAATCACCCAACCAACCACCTCTTGGTGATCTTATTACTTACTGCTATAGAAGATTAGTCCACAACTGTGTGCTAACCAACAAATACAAAAGACAACCTGACTACAATCACTCAACTGCATTGACGGAAGCAAAAGTGGCTTTAGCAAAGATCATGCAACAATTCTCCTTCGAGCATTCTCCGTCTTACAAACATTCACCTTTTGCCATGTTCAGCCTTCGACCCCAGTATGGTTCTCACTTGATTTTGCATACCAGATTATAAGTTAGAAACCTAGTAGCGATTATTCAGCGAGCATTTGGAGTATGTTTTTGGAAAGTACCGCAAAACTAATTTACTGCGCGGAACTTACCGGAGAATCACTGGGAGGCGGGCGGCTCAGGAAGGAAACTTCTGTTAGGGAGGGAAAAAGTCAAACAAGGAAATTAAAATAGTAAATTACTAAAATCGTCCCTATGGTTTGGTTAAGTTGCAGATTTTGTCTTTATCTTTTCGAAATGAAGGCACCATCCGTGTAGTAGGGAACTTTGGGTTGCAAGTTTCGTCATAGACCAAACTGAAATGACTAAAATACCCTTTTCTTCTTCCTCTTTGAATTTTCTATTGATTATATATATTATTTTACAAAGTATTCATCTCATAAATAAAGCTAGGGTCCTGTTCGGACAAGCTATTGATTCCATTACCGAACCAAACAATAACACACATAAAAACACACGAAAATATATAAGTTGTTCAATTGTCCAAATTAAACAAAAAAATGAAGGAAAAAAAAAGAAAAAAAAACTATCATTGCCTGCAACGAGCATTTGGGTTGCCGCGCATTGCGACGGAGCGTTTTATACATCGTGTATTTGTTCTGAATATTGTTTGTCAACTTGTTTCTTAACAGCATTATTGTCGATTATTCGATTCGTTAATTCAGATGTATTATACACAAAAGACAATTGCTATAGTAACAATAATAATTAGTACAGAATGATTGGTTTAAGAATGTACAATATCAGACAACCCGCAATTGAAAGATGTTTTAGCTCTTGAATTTTGATGCATTCTCAACTGATATAGTTACTTTTGTGTAAAGTTGTCTAAAACAAGTATACATATAATCTTTTTATGCTTCTATCAGTCATAGGCTAGCCAGTCAGCCACAAAACCTTTTTTAACAGAACACTTATTATCATTGGAGGGTGAGTTAACTTGTATATCTGGTCTCATTTATATGACATGGCGTACCCAAGACTCTAGGTCTATCATGTGCACAATTTCTTTTTACGAATATATAAGAAATAAAAATGAACAAAAAGATACGTTTTCATTAAATCTAGTAAACAAATTAAAAAGACATGTCTTTCTTTTGAAATATTAGTGAACTAACTACATAATACATGTATTTGTGTGACACAAAATTTAAAGACCACGTTCATTTTAGAGAAATCGGTATTTTTAACGAAAATTTACATTATGCGGCAAACATCCATTGGGTTCCTGTGAACCTCTGGGAACCCCCTAGGTCCGCCTTGTTTATATCAGAACTGGACTAGAAACATTTAATCATGAAAATATGAAATTAACTTGCATATTTGTCATCCAACATGCTTTGGCCGATTTGGTATAAACGAACCCGGCTTCACCACGTTATGAATCAGTTTAGATTTCAAAACAAAAGTGCAAGAAAAATGAAACTATTGGATTAAAGTTGTGTGTTGTTTATTAAGCAAGGGGCCGGCTACTTTTGTAACTAACTATTAGCAGTCAATTACTCTAGTAGTATCTATTTTTTTGTTGAACATTATTAGTATCTATTGACACCTCAAAATCCCACACGACTCTGATCTATATAAGTCAACAGGAGATGATACACTCATTTCATCTTCCAAAAAATGACAGCAACATTTACTAAAGTTGTGATCGCCGTTGTTGTAGTTGTGGTTCTGAAGTTGGGATGGAAATTACTAAACTGGGCATGGTTGATGCCAAAGAAGCTAGAAAAGTTGTTGCGCGAACAAGGGTATAAAGGTAACTCATACAAACCGATCACAGGAGACATCATGGAGCTTGCAAAGATGACGAAGGAAGCTAGATCAAAGCCTATGTCAATCTCACATGATATCACTCAACATGTTTTGCCTTATGAACATCACATCTTAGACAAATATGGTAATTTTATTGATATCCTGCTTTAAACTACAGTTTTATGATATCTATAAGAGAGCATGGGATTGCTTATTAAAAGTTTAAAACATCCTATTCGTTTGACAGTTGCTTATCTCCTTATTGTCTTTTGAAGTAAACAGTATAAAGCTGTTTATTTAAAACTCACTAATAGTCGGTTCAAAACTGGTGGCAGCTTATTCAAATCTTTTAGTGATACCTGCTTATTGAAGCTTCTTACATCTTGTACTCAAGCATACCCAAGTTCCCTCAAAAGTCAAAACTATTTATGTGATGTGTCAAAACACAATAGACATTTAAGCAGTTAATAAGATATCCCAAACAATCCCTTACTTTTCTTGATCATTGGCTTGCTATTAAAAATTCATACGCTCTAATGTTTTTAGATTCGTCATGGTGTGACAGGAAAAAAAGTGTATATGTGGTTCGGGCCAAAACCAAGGGTATTAATCAGGGACCCACAACTAATCAAAGATATATTGTCAAGACCCAACGAGTTTCAAAGGCCACAACATGAGCCACTCAGGGATAGTATTGTTGGTGGACTAGTAGTTTCCGAGGGTGAAAAATGGACCAAACATCGTCACATAATCAACCCAGCCTTTCATCTCGATAGTATCAAGGTTGGTTTTTTTTTTGTTTCTGAACAAAAAATACTTGCACGTCAATTGTTAGCACATGAACGAATATATGACCTCTTTTTTGACAGCACACTTGTTACATGTCTTTAATCTTCACTTTCAGGATCGAATGATCAAGCAACATCATGTATATAAATCACCATTCAAAGATTGATAAAAGGAAAAACAGAGAGATGGGTTCAACCCTAATGAATCTGATATATTAAAATGAATTGGGTTACATTGAATTACAGAATCATATCCTATATATATATGATGAAACGGTGCTTTCATGAAGAGGCAAACCGTTTCTCTAAAAGTAAACATTGCATTGTTTCTGAAACCTAATAACCGTTTCTCCTAATGGGTTCCTGTAGGCCCAAGTCAGAAATCTTGCAGGCTTTCCATCTTGACCCATAACTAATCTATTTTGGCTTCTAAGACATTAAAAAGGGTCCAACAACACTTAACCACTTTGGTGGTTTTTTTTACCCGTTTTCCATTTTTAGGATCTAATGTAATGTTATGGGGTTTGATGTGTGCACAGAGTATGTTTTCGGCAATTTGTTTAAGTTGTAGTGAAATGATCAAAAAATGGGAACTGCTCACAGCCGAAAGTGGTGTTGCGGAAGTCGATGTGTGGCCATATATCGACAACTTGGCTGGAGATGTAATTTCACGAGCCGCATTTAGCAGTTCTTATGAGGAAGCACAAAAGATATTCCGGATCCAAAAGGAACAAATGGAACTTATGATCCAATTGTTGTTCATTATTTATCTTCCTGGAGGAAGGTATCGATACTACCAATCTAAAATACTTTCATTTAACATGTCAAATTACTTAGCTTGAAGAATATAACTTGAAAAAAAAGAGTTCAAACAGGTTGAAATTTGTAACCAATCAAATGCATATTTATTTTGACACTCATACATACACTTTTCCGGAAGTCTACCTAGAACCGGTCTCCGTACCCTTGGGTTTACCCAAGGGTAAGGGTATGATATGTCTACATTCTACCTCTCCCATACCCTGGGATTGGGTATCGTTGTTGTTGTTGTTGTTGTTGTAGTTGTGGCATCCCAACCCGTTTTGATCCACTTTTCAAAACCACCAATTTAACATGATACTTAACCTGCAACTCGTCATATATGTAGGTTTATACCAACGAGGGCAAACAAAAAGTTTCAAGAAAACCGCAACAAGCTTCAAGATTTGGCTAGGGGCATAGTCGAAAAGAGAAAGAAAGCACTCGAGATGGGAGAACCCAACACTAATAATGACTTGCTTGGAATTTTACTTGAATCAAATTCTAAAGAAAGCAAAGAAAGTGGAGTTGGAATGAGTATAGAAGATGTGATAGAAGAATGCAAACTATTTTACATTGCCGGATCGGAAACAACCTCGACTTTGATACTCTGGACCTTGGTCTGTTTAAGTTTGCATCAAGAATGGCAAACCAAAGCTCGAGAAGAGATTATGCAAGTTTTTGGTACAGGTGAACTACATTTTGAAGGCCTAAAGCATCTCAAGATTGTGACAATGATACTAAACGAGGTTCTTAGACTATACCCACCAGCACCTATGGCCTTACGAGCTACCCACAAGGATACAAAGCTAGGAGACATGACAATACCATCTGGTGTGAATGTAATCATACCTATACTCCATGTTCAACATGACCATGACATATGGGGAGATGATGCAAGAGAGTTCAAACCTGAAAGATTCTCAGAAGGAGTAGCAAATGCGACAAAGGGGAGAGGGTCAGCTTCTTTTTTGCCGTTTGGTGGTGGCCCGAGGATTTGCATTGGGCAAAACTTTGCATTGACGGAAGCAAAAGTGGCTTTAACAAAGATTATGCAACGATTCTCCTTCGAGCTTTCTCCATCTTACAAACATTCGCCTTTTGCCATGTTCAGCCTTCCACCCCAGTATGGTGCTCACTTGATTTTACATAACATATGATGGATATGCTACATCATAAGTTATAAACCTAGTAGCAATTATTCATAAAACATATGGATTTTACCATGTATTATCATAAATTCTAATAAAGATGCGTTACAACAAATATATCTAACCAGAGTCCATAGTGGTCTTCTGAGAGACTATACGCTTGAGGATCTGTCTCCACATCGAAAGTTTTAGTACAAAACCATCGTCTATCAACTTATTGTTTAGCTACCACTGCTTCCAACTGCTAGCTCCTCATTATAGCTAATTATTCGGACTATGTCACATATGCATTTTATTTAAATATATGTCTCTTTCATAATGACTACATCGTGT
The DNA here is from genome assembly GCA_014162995.1 of Artemisia annua. Classification (NCBI taxonomy): domain Eukaryota; kingdom Viridiplantae; phylum Streptophyta; class Magnoliopsida; order Asterales; family Asteraceae; genus Artemisia; species Artemisia annua. Next base: position 47,910 of record LBNU01020584.1, on the reverse strand, counting down.
GTGAGAAATCAGATGGAGGCCTGCCTCTGAGCGAGCTGGATCCAAAGTTTGGCGGTTGGCGAGAACTCCTAGGCTTCACCCTGTGAAATCTCTAATGCTACTGTTATCTTGTCCTCACAACACTGTCTTGTTGATGAAATGTGACATCCCATAACAGTGCCAGATGGATACTCAACTGAGCGATGAAGCATCAAAATATACCAACTCTTGCTTATAAAAGTGTCTAATATAATATTATTGCACGTTTCAACAACCTCTAGCATGAATAGTCGATTTGGTATAAACGAGCCCGGCTTCCACCACCTTAATTATGAAACAGTTAAGATTTGGAGCAAAAGTACAAGAAAAAAAAAACTATTGGATTAAAGTCGTGTGTTGTTAAATAGACAATGGACTACTTCTGTAATTAGCTATTTATACTCTATAATTGACACCCCAAAAGTCCCACACACGACCGTATATGAGTCAACGGGTATTTATACTCTATAATTGCTCCGCACCTAAATACCAAAATCCAACATTCAACACTTTCAAACCTTATAAATCATTCATCTCCAAGTAATAATACTCGATTTATCATTTCGGTCATACTTTTTTCTTCCACATTTTGTTGCTATTGTCGAAAAAAAAAATTCTGCCCCCCACATCCTATTTTTCTGGGTCCGCCACAGGATACACTCATTTCATCTTCAAAAAAATGGTAGCAACAGTGAGTAAAATTGTTATCACAATTGTTGTAGTTACGGTTCTGAAGTTGTGATGGAAATTACTAGACTGGGCATGGTTGATGCCAAAGAGGCTAGAAAAGTTGTTGCGCGAACAAGGGTATAAAGGTAACTCATACAAACCGATCACAGGAGACATCATGGAGCTTGCAAAGATGGTGAAGGAAGCTAGAGCAAAGCCTATGTCAATCTCACATGATATCGGTCCACATGTTTTGCCTTACGAACATCATATTTTCAGCAAATATGGTACTTATCATCTACAAACCTGTCTAAACTAAAGTTCTATGATATATATAGGGATGCTTGGGATTGCTTGAAACCATAACATCCTATCCATTTCAAGTTGCTTAAAACACAAACATTTCAAATTTCTACTGTTGTGTGTATTTTTATCATGTAAAATGATCATTTTACCCTTCGATCTTCGATGTTAACAGGGTGATTAAAAAACGTAAGGGTAGAATGTGTTGGTGATTTTGCATCACCAATATGATTTAAGTGTAATGGATTGACTTAGTTGACCGATGTGTAATCATGATAAATGTTCAACAAGTCAGGGTCGTGCGGAGTGCACACTTGTATGACGTTATTATGATTATGATTCGTAGGCGAAGCCCCGAATCGCAGGGATCCGGGGGCAGCGCCCCGGTAGCGGGGTTCCAGGGGCAGCCCCTTGTAGCAGGGTCCAAGGGGCAGCCCCTTGTAGCAGGGTCCAAGGGGCAGCGCCCCTAGCTGGGGTCGAGAAAATTTTTTATTTGGTATAAAGTGTTATGTTAAAAACGCACTTAAAAATAAAATTCCCGGAATTATGGACCTGTTTTTTGCCCTTTGATTTAACTGATTCGGTAGTTAAACAGTTACAACCGTATTCAGTTTTTGGTCATATATCCATTATGTTTCTCTGGTTCGTTTTTCATAACAACAAAAACATATTCTCGTTTCAAAATCTAAGTTTTATCTAATTTGAGATTTCGATAGAACCATCAAAATGCTTCGATCTGAAAGCGTTTACACGACTCTCAGATTACTGTGATCCTATTAATTCTAACAAAGATCGAAGTATATGTGATCATGACGAACGAAGAATCTGTGAAGGATATGACGAGCAAGTTTGATGAAAGAAACCAAAGAACACGGAGTTGGAATGAGTATAGAAGATGTGATTGAAGAATGCAAATTGTTTTACATTGTTGGATCCGAAACAACCTCGACTTTGATACTCTGGACAATGGTTTGTATGACTTTGCATCAAGAATGGCAAACCAAAGCTCGAGAAGAGATTATGCAAGCTTTCGGTACGGGTGAATTACATTTTGAAGGCCTAAAGAATCTCAAGATTGTGGCAATGATACTTAACGAGGTTCTTAGACTATACCCACCAGCAACTATGGTTTTGCGAGCTACTCACAAGGATACAAAGCTAGGAAACACAACGATACCATCTGGTGTGCATATAATGTAACACCCCAAACCTGATAAGGGTCTAAAGTGTAACATTATGGTGTCATTTCAGAACATACAGCGCAAGCGGAAGACTTAGCTCAATAAATTACAAATCTTGAGACTAAAAGGACTAATAAAACAATTACAATCAAAACCGGCTTCTAAAATAAAATCCATGAATACTTAGGTAGGGTTGGTCCACTAAAAAGCTCCTACTCTCATCACTCAATCCCAACCTCCAACTTGATACATGCCGCAGGGAAAAGAAAATGCGGCTGAGCTAACGCTCAGTGAACAGATATAAACATATAAAAGATAACTGAATATAAACGAATAAATAAACAATCCAATGTGAACCTGTTGAGAAACAATGTCATAAAGAATATGAAGGGTCATACGAAAATGGTAATCAAAGAATAGTTCAGAAATGGTAAAAGGGATAGTAACGGAAGTTGCTCGAGTACCAAAACATTTCATTCAAACATTTCATTTCACATTTCATTATACCGTCAATTCCTTTATTGTACATGGAGTAGCTAGCTCCAACGTACCAGAAGTGAAATGGGGTGCATGGCACACACACCAATCACTAATCATTTCAGAACAGAACATTATGCCTAGGATGCATCCATACGCTCCCTGCAAAACAGAATACATATGCAAGTACGAGACTATACATACATATACAGAATGGCCATATGCACCATAATCATTATAACAGAAGGGAACGCCGTGGATCAATCACACCTCCACAGAAAGTGTCATGCCATTGGTGCCTCAATGACATGGCGATGTTACCTCCATCGCTAGGGATAGTACCTTGAGCAATGGGTCAATTCAAATGGATCGAAACAAAGGGTCATAACAGTGGTTCAGATCAAGAGTTCATATCAAAGGTTCATATCAAAGTAAACGAATCAAAGTCAATGAATATGAATCATGAGAAACGAATAATTAAACAACCGAACCAACCGATAACGGTGTATGGAAAAGTGGTATCCAAAATATCCATACCGATACAAAATGCAAATGAAAGAATCTTTAGAAGGAAGACTGAATATCCGTACCAATACGAAATGCGAATGAAAGAATCTTTAAAAGGGAGACTGAATATCCGTACCAATACGAAATGCAAATGAAGTAATGTTTAAAAGGAAGACTGAATATCCGTACCAATACGAAATGCAAATGAAAGAATCTTTAAAAGGGAGACTGAATATCCGTACCTTTATACAATTGAACAGAAACAACGAATCAATAGACGTTACGTTTTCTTCAATGAATCTACACGGATTAGGGTTCATAACATATTTAGTAAGTTTCTACATTTAGTCGACTTAAGGTTTAAAAACATATTAAATTCCATTTAATGATCAAATAGGGTTACAATTACGTATTAAATGTCATTAGGTTTAGGGTTTCAAATACATTCAACATCATTAATTTTATTTAACCGAAACGTACCAATTATTATTATGTCCAAATAATATAGATCACGTTAGTCCGACATTTTAATAACCGAAAATATTTATTACATATTAACTAAATAAATTTAACTTAATAAACACAACCCATTAAACAAAATTTAAAAAATACACGCACCCTTTTTCTTTAAATATTGGCTTCGACTATTT
>LBNU01020584.1:3461-44096 GCA_014162995.1 Artemisia annua | reverse complement strand
GCGAAGCCCCGAATCGCAGGATCCTGGGGCAGCGCCCCCGTAGCGGGGTTCCAGTGGCAGCCCTTGTACAAGGTCCAAGCAGCCCCTCGTGTAGCACGGGTCCAAGGCAGCGCCCTTAGGCTGGTGGTGTCGACAGGAAATCTTCTTGTATTGTATAAAATGTGTTATGTTAAAAACGCAGCTTAAAAATAACAATTTCCGATTTAGGACCTGTTTTTTTGCCCTTGATTGAACTGATTCGGTATCGTTATATACAGTTAAACTCCGTATTCGTAGTTTTCTGGTCATATATCGCATTATGGTTTTCTCGCTGTGCGTTTCATTAACAGTGACAGAAAACTATATTCTCGTTTCAATAATCTAAGTGTTTGTATCGTATATTTGAGATTCTCGATAGAATGCTCATCAAATAATTGTTCGATCTGAAACGCGTTACACGACTCTCAGATTATCTGCTGATCCTAGTTTAAGTTCTAATCTAAATGATCGACAGTATATGTTGATCATGACGAAGAAAATCTGTGACAGTATTATGACTAAGCAGAGCTTTTGATGAAAGAAACCAGTAGAGAACGCGGAGTTGGATATGAGTTATAGAAGATGTGATTGAAGAATGCAGAATTGTGTCTTTACAATTGTTGGATCGCGAAACGTAACCGTCGAGCTGTTGAGTACTCGTGAGCAATGTTTGTATTATCTTTGCATCAAGAAGGCAAACTCAAAGCTCGAGAGATGATGTATGCAGACTTTCGGGTACGGGTCGAATTACATTTTGAAGGCTAATAATCTCAAGAGTTGTTCAATGATACTCTAAGAGGTTCTTAGACTATACCCACAGAACTATGTTTTGCGATCTACTCACAAGGAGGTACCAAAGCTAGGTAAACACACGATACCCATCTGTGTGCATATAGATTAACACCCCAAACGCTAGTAGAGTGTGCGTAGAGATGTTGTATAAGGTGATCGGTGTTCTATTTCAGGGAATTCACTTACAGCGCAAGCGAATACTTAGCTCATATAAGATCTACAGAACTCTTGAAGACTAATAAGGACTAATAGAAACGACTTACGAATCAAAAATGCCGGGCTTCTAAAATCGAAAGATTCCATTGAAGTATGTGAGGGTAGGGTTGTCCACTTAAAAAAGCGTCCCTACTCTCAGCTCACCAAGTCCCAACCTCTTCCAGACTTGAGTACGTGCCGCAGGGAAAAGAAGAATGCGGCTGAGCTATATACGCTCAGTGATTACAGAGTAGTAAGAAGCATATAAAAGATAAGTCTGGAATATAAACGATATGTAAAGTAAACAATCCCAAGTCGTGTGATTACCTGTGAGAAACAATGGTCATAAAGAATATGAAGGGTCATACGAGAAATGGTATATCAAAGAATAGTGTCAGAAATTGGTAATAAGGATGATAACGGAAGTTTGGGTCGAGTAACCACGAACTGACATTTCAGTTCAATGACATTCATTGTCAAGTTCGATGATATACCGTCAATTCGTTTAGTACATGCCAGTAGGCTAGCTCCAACGTAGCCTCAGACAAGTGAAATGGGTGCATGCACACACACCAATGCTCACTAGATCAATTCAGATATCAGTATAGCAATTGATGCCGTAGGATGCATCCATTACCTCTCCTGCCCAAAACAGATGATACACTATCAGATCTAACGATACGGCGGTATACATGAGCATGTATACAAGAGTATGCCATATGCACCCATAATCATGTATAAAAAGAAGGGGAACGCTTGGATTCAATCACCACGCTCGCACAAATAGTGTCATCCGTCATCGTTGCCTCGATGACTCACTCCCGTATGTACTCCATGAGTAGATTGAAGATACTTGGGCAATGGGTGAATGGTTCAAACGGATCAGAAGGAGTAAAATGGATCATGATCGAATTGATGCTATTATAGGTGGATCATTAACAAAAGATCATATTTCATTATGTTCAAGTCATAGGGTGTCATATCAACGATCATATCAAGCGTAGGGTAGTAAACCCGATCAAAGTCAATGAATCTACGTCAATCGATGAGAAACGAATTAATTAATACAAACAATGGAGCATCGACAGCTGGGGATAACGATGTAACAGAGAAAGTCAAGGATGCCACACCGACAGAAAGTGTCATGTCATCGGTGCCTCGATGACACGCCCATGGTACCTCCATGAGTAGATAATACTTTGGGCAATGGGTCAATTCAAACGGATCAAAATAAAAGGATCATGACAATGGAATCATATAAGGTGGATCATAACAAAAGGATCATATCAATGGTTCAAGTCAAGGGTTCATATCAACGGTTCATATCAAAGTAAACGGATCAAAGTCAATGAATACGAATCATGAGAAACGAATAATTAAACAAACAAACCAACTGATAACGATGTACAGAAAAGTGGTATCCAAAATATCCGTACCGATACAAAATACAAATGAAGGAATCTTTAAAAGAAAAGACTGAATATCCGTACCAATACGAAATAAATAATAACAATAGTACATAGAATCAGAACCCTTACTGAGAAAGGGTAGAATATCCGTACCAATACGAAATGCAAATGAAATAATGTCTAGAAGTAAGACTGAATATCCGAACCAATACGAAATAAATAATAACAATAGTACATAGAATCAGAACCCTTACTGAGAAAGGGTAGAATATCCGTACCTTAATGCAAATGAACGGAAACAAGCAAATGAATGAACACAAGGTCTTCTTCAACGAATCTACACGGATTAGGGTTCATAACATATTTAGTAAGTTTCTACATTTAGTCAACTTAGGGCTTTAAAACATATTAAATGCCATTTAATGATCGACTAGGGTTACAAATACGTATTAAATGTCATTAGGTTTAGGGTTTCAAATACATTTAATGTCACTAAATTTATTTAACCGAAACATACCAATTATTATTATGTACAAATAATATAGATCACGTTAGTCCGACATTTTAATAACCGAAAATATTTATTACTTATTAACTAAATAAGTTTAACTAATAAAACATAACCCATAATTAATATTTCGTAACACGATTAACTAAATATTATCTTATCATATACTTATTCAATGCATGTCTATTATCATCTATTATATTAGTATTTTATACCAAGTCCTGCATGCATGTTTATATTCCAAATCTACATATAACCAACTTTATACATGTATCTTAAAATGTTATTCGATCAAGTATATTTTTATCTTTCAAAAGTGTACTTCTATTTGATAATAAAGTAATCTTTGAACAAACCATATGTACGTACACTACAAGTTTAGTATGCATAGAGCCAATTCTTATATATTACATCAGTTAATCGGCAATCACAAAGAAACCAAAGACAGTTAGGGTCGACATCGGACAACATATGGGGTCGATGTTTTATCATAGGATCGAATATATATATAAAACTTGAGTCGAATACCAGAAATATACAAGGGTCGAAAATAATAAACATGTCGGGTCGTATACATCAGTTTTTAGGCGTGACATTATTATGATTTCATGTGTCGATCTTGCATGTGTTAACAGATTATACGAACGGGTTTAATGATTATATGTGACTTACAATACTTAACAAAACATAATCGAATAAGGAGGAGGATCGAATACCTTGATGTCGAGCAAATAAGAGGGATGAAACAAGATTGTAAAAGAAAAACTCCCACACTATTGTTCGATCAACAAAAAGAAAAGCAGCAGCAATTGTTGACTATGTTTGTTTATTGTAGTTGTTGAATTNCCTGTAATTGCATATGTCTTGAAAGATGAAGGACTAAATGTGTTCAATAGAAACTTAATAACCGAATGGCGGTTAAGTTAGTTATTTCTGTAGAAAGTTAGTTATTACCGAAAGGTTGTGTTTGTATCATGACCATTCGAACAGTCATGTCTTTTGGGTCATACCCATTCGACTCCTATATATAGTTTAGTACATGTAAACGTTTTTAGTGTGTCTTTGTAACAATATAACCACTGTTATATTGGTTAATAAATGAATCAATTCCTTGTCAAATCTTGTGCCTTGTTCTGAATTAGATTAAGAAACAAACCTGTGAAAACGATTCTACAAGAATGTGTTGGTGATTTTGCATCACCAATATGATTTAAGTGTAATGGATTGACTTAGTTGACCGATGTGTAATCATGATAAATGTTCAACAAGTCAGGGTCGTGCGGAGTGCACACTTGTATGACGTTATTATGATTATGATTCGTGGGCGAAGCCCCGAATCGCAGGGATCCGGGGGCAGCGCCCCGGTAGCGGGGTTCCAGGGGCGGCAGCCCCTTGTAGCAGGGTCCAAGGGGCAGCGCCCCTGGCTGGGGTCGAGAAAATTTTTTATTTGGTATAAAGTGCTATGTTAAAAACGCACTTAAAAATAAAATTCCCAGAATTATGGACCTGTTTTTTGCCCTTTGATTTAACTGATTCGGTAGTTAAACAGTTACAACCGTATTCAGTTTTTGGTCATATATCCATTATCTTTCTCTGGTTCGTTTTTCATAACAACAAAAACATATTCTCGTTTCAAAATCTAAGTTTTATCTGATTTGAGATTTCGATAGAACCATCAAAATGCTTCGATCTGAAAGCGTTTACACGACTCTCAGATTACTGTGATCCTATTAATTCTAACAAAGAACGAAGTATCTGTGATCATGACGAACGAAGAATCTGTGAAGGATATGACGAGCAAGTTTGATGAAAGAAACCAAAGAACACGGAGTTGGAATGAGTATAGAAGATGTGATTGAAGAATGCAAATTGTTTTACATTGCTGGATCCGAAACAACCTCGACTTTGATACTCTGGACTATGGTTTGTATGACTTTGCATCAAGAATGGCAAACCAAAGCTCGAGAAGAGATTATGCAAGCTTTCGGTACGGGTGAATTACATTTTGAAGGCCTAAAGAATCTCAAGATTGTGGCAATGATACTTAACGAGGTTCTTAGACTATACCCACCAGCAACTATGGTTTTGCGAGCTACTCACAAGGATACAAAGCTAGGAAACACAACGATACCATCTGGTGTGCATATAATCATACCTATAATCCATGTTCAACATGACCATGACATATGGGGAGATGATGCAAGAGAGTTCAAACCTGAAAGATTCTCAGAAGGAGTAGCAAATGCGACGAAGGGAAGAGGGTCAGCTTCTTTTTTGCCATTTGGCGGTGGCCCGAGGATATGCATTGGGCAAAACTTTGCCTTGACTGAAGCAAAAGTGGCTTTAGCAAAGATTATGCAACGATTCTCCTTCGAGCTTTCTCCGTCTTACAAACATTCGCCTTTTGCCATGTTTAGCCTTCCACCCCAGTATGGTGCTCACTTGATTTTACATAACATATGATGGTATAAATTTTATATACTAGACTATAAGTTATAAACCTAGTAGCGATTGTTCATAAAGCATTTGGAATGTACCATGTATTATCATAAATTATACTCCCTCCGTCCCAAAATAAGTGTCCAGTTTGACTTTTCGGAGTCAAACTAGTTCAAATTTGACCGTAAATATATATATATTTTTTTGTGTAATATAATACTTGATGAAAAATTATACCATTGAAAAATATACTTAAAATCTAGTCTATTTATATATTTTGCATCAAATATTATATAACACTCGCAAAAATAGTTAAGGTCAAAGTTGAACCAGTTTGACTCTGAGAGACTATACACTCGAGCATCTGTCTCCACATCGAAAGTTTTGGTACAAAACCATCGTCTATCATCTGCTTTAAAATGAATCTACGTCTCCCACAAGCCTTTTCTTCACAAAGACCACTAATCATCAATTTATACGACTCAAAACTTGGAAGTTTGTATCCCCATGTTAACAAAGCATTGTACTATCAAAGATGTTGTAGCTGGTGAATGTTTTATATATTCTCAACTACTATAGTTACTTTTGTGTAAAGCTGTCTAAAACAACTGTACATATAATCTTTTTATGCTTCTAGCAGTCATATGCCAGGCAGTCAGCCACAAAACCTTTTTTAACAGACACTTATTATCATTGACGGAGGGTGAGTTAACTTGCATATCTGATATTTATATCTCAAGGCGTACCCAGGACTCCTAGGTCATCATGTGCACAAATGTATTTTTACGAATATTAAGGAAATAAAATTGAACTAAAAGTTACGCTTTCATTAAATCTAAACATATTAAGAAGACATGTAATTCTTTTGAAATATAGTGAATTAACTAAACAACACATGTATTTTGTGTGACACAAAATTTTGATAACATGTTCATTTCAGAGAAATCGGGATTTTTAACGAAAATCTACACTATGCGGCAAAAATCCATCGGGCTCCCGTGAACCCCGGGAACCCCCTAGGTCCCCCCTGTTTATATCAGAACCGGACTAGAAACATTTTAATCATGAATATAACTTACGTATTTGTCATCCAACATGCTTTGGCCGATTTGATATAAACGAACCCGGCTTCACCACGTTATGAATCTGTTTAGATTTTCAAAACAAATGTGCAAGAAAAATGAAACTATTGGATTAAAGTCGTGTGTTGTTAATAAGCAAGGGGCTACGTTTGTAACTAACTATTGGCAGTCAAATTATCTATATATAAGTCAACAGGTGATGATACACTCATTTCATCTTCAAAAAAATGACAGCAACATTGACTAAAGTTGTGATCACCATTGTTGTAGTTGTGGTTCTGAAGTTGGGATGGAAATTACTAAACTGGGCATGGTTGACGCCAAAGAAGCTAGAGAAGTTATTGCGTGAACAAGGGTATAAAGGCAACTCATACAAACCGATCATAGGCGACATCAGAGAGCTAGCAAAAATGACGAATGAAGCTAGATCAAAGCCTATGTCAACCTCACATGATATCAGTCCACATGCTTTGTCTTATGAACATCATATCTTCAACAAATATGGTATTTTCATCTACAAACTAATTTCATCTAGCTCACATGTTTTTAATAGTATCAGTTTAACAGTAGCCTTTATTTTTTATTTTTTTTATTTATTTATTTTTTTTTTTATTTTTATTTTTTTTGGAACGGCTTAACAGTTGCTTATCTCCTTAAGCTATTTATTCAAAACTCACTAATAGTCAGTTCAAGCTGTTAGTGGATATTAGTATTATATGGATAGTTGGATACTGGTATTACAGTTAGGTCTGGTTCATTGTTTATGGCCTTGGTCCATTTATCATTTATTGTATTTATACTGGCTTGTATTGAAATTTAGAGGGGAAAAATCATAGTAATTTTTACATGCTTATTTAAATTTGTTATCTCTACTTTTAGTGCACCTACTTATTGAGGCTTCTTTGACTCATTTCCAAACCGTTTTCCTGGTCACCCCAAGATGTTTATCTGGTCAGGTGTTTGAACCTGAGAACTTTTTTGAGGACATCAAAACTACTTGATGTGTTGTATCAAACACAACAAACATATTAGTTACAAATAGGGTACTTTTCTTATTCTATCAATAGCTATACAAAGTACTTTCTGTTCTAAAGTTTCATGGCGTGACAGGAAAAAAGGTGTATATATGGTTTGGGCCAAAACCAAGGATATTCATCAGGGACCCAGAACTAATCAAAGATATATTATCAAGACCCGACGAGTTTCAAAGGCCACAACATGACCCACTCAGGGATAGTATCGGCAGTGGTCTAGTAGTCTCTGAGGGTGAAAAATGGACCAAACATCGCAACATAATCAACCCAGCCTTTCATCTCGAAAGTATCAAGGTTGGTACTTTTTGTTTCCAGAACAAAAAATATTTGCACGTCAATTGTTAGCACATGAACGGATATATGACCTCTTTGTTGACACCACACTTAACCACATTGGTTGGGTTTTTTTTCACCCGTTTTCCATTTTTAGGATTTAATGTAATGTTATGGGGTTTGATGTGTGCAGAGTATGTTTTCGGCAATTTGTTTAAGCTGTACTGAAATGATCAAAAAATGGGAACTGCTCACAGCCGAAAGTGGTGTTGCGGAAGTTGATGTGTGGCCATATATCGACAACTTGGCCGGAGATGTCATTTCACGAGCTGCATTTAGCAGTTCTTATGAGGAAGCACAAAAGATATTCCGAATCCAAAAGGAACAAATAGATCTTATGATCCGATTGTTGTTCATTATTTTTCTTCCTGGAGGAAGGTATCAATACTTCCAATCTAAAAAAACTTAATTTTAACATGTCAAATAACTTTAGCTTGAAGAATATAACTTGATAGAAAACAGGTCAAACAGGTTGAATTTATGACCATTCAAATGCATAAATATTTCTTAAAAGTTCAAAAAATAGATAAAGAATATGTTTGTTGGTCAACCCCACCCTTTTTGACCCACTTTTCGAAATTACCAATTAGACCTGATACTTAACCCGCAACTCGTCTTATATGTAGGTTTATACCAACCAGAGCAAACAAGAAGTTTCAAAAAAACCGCAACAAGCTTCAAGATTTGGCGCGGGGTATAGTCGAAAAGAGGAAGAAAGCAATCGAGATGGGAGAAGCCAACAATGATGACTTGCTTGGAATTTTACTCGAATCAAATTCAAAAGAAACCAAAGAACACGGAGTTGGAATGAGCATAGAAGATGTGATAGAAGAATGCAAGCTATTTTACATTGCTGGATCGGAAACAACCTCGACTTTGATACTCTGGACCTTGGTCTGTTTAAGTTTGCATCAAGAATGGCAAACCAAAGCTCGAGAAGAGATTATGCAAGTTTTTGGTACAGGGGAACTACATTTTGAAGGCCTAAAGCATCTCAAGATTGTGACAATGATACTAAACGAGGTTCTTAGACTATACCCACCAGCACCTATGATTTTACGAGCTACGCACAAGGATACAAAGCTAGGAGACATGACAATACCATCTGGCGTCGATATAATCATATCCATACTCCATGCACAACATGACCATGAGATATGGGGAGATGATGCAAGAGAGTTCAAACCTGAAAGATTCTCAGACGGAGTAGCGAATGCAACAAAGGGAAGAGGGTCTGCTTCATTTTGGCCATTTGGTGGTGGCCCAAGGATTTGCATTGGGCAAAACTTTGCATTGACGGAGGCAAAAGTGGCTTTAACAAAGATTATGCAACGATTCTCCTTCGAGCTTTCTCCATCGTACAAACATTCACCTTTTGTGATGTTCAGTCTTTCACCCCTGTATGGTGCTCACTTAATTTTACATAACATATGATGGTATATATGTCATATACAACTACTACATCATACGTAATAAACCCTAGTAGCAATTATTCATAAAAGCATATGGACTTTACCATGTATTATCATAGAATATAATAAAGGTGTGTTACAACTAATATTTAATCAGAGTCCATGGTAGTCTTCTGAGATACTATACACTCGAGGATCTGCCTCCACATCGACAGTTTTGGTACAAAACCATCGTCTATCATCTGCTTCAAAATTGAATCTACATCTCCCACTAGCCTTTCTTCACAAAGACCGCTAATCATCAATTTATACGACTCAAAACTTGGAACCATCCTTTTGGACGACATCTTTTGAATTAAATTCATAGCCTCAACATACTTTCTGCTATCAAGTAAAGCATACAAAACCTCTTGGTAACTACTCGGAATTGGTTCACACCCTTTTAGCAACATCTTATTAAAAAGCTCAATACTCTCTTCAACTCGACCGTTCTTCCTTAAACCGGAAATCAATATATTTATCGAGATTGTATCAGGCTCTACACCCTCATTTTCCATCTGTTCTATCAACGATAACGCTTCTTCAACACGACCAACTTCACACAACCCGTGCATCAAAGCTGAAAAGGTTCTCACGTTCGGCCTACAACCCTGTTTAGGAAATTCATCGAACACTTGGTGTGCAGCATCTATCTCCCCGTTTTTACACAACCCTTTGATGATAATATTCAAACAACACGTGTCAACCTCAACACTTAATCTCGTAGCACTCGCATAAACCTCATGGATCAAATCAAAGTTCTTAGTGTTCACAAGCAAGTTCAGCACAAAATTAAACGTTTTGGTTGTCGGCCAAACACTATAACTTGGCATATCGTAAAGGGTTTCAACAGCTCTGTTTATTCTACCGGCACCAAGCCCGTAAACCCTGATCACATTGTAGAAAAACCCGTCAGAAAGCCTACACCTTTTCTCAAGTTTGATTCTTTTCATTACCTGCTCAATCCCATCAAAGTTTTTGGCTTTTGAAAGATTGTTTATAACAGACGTGTAAAGAGCTTCGTTGGGTTTGTAATCTTTACGCTTCGAGAGCTGATCGAGAACATTGAGGGTGGAATTTGGGTCTTTTAATGTTTCAAAGATCTTAACAACTTCAGTTGGGCTTAACCAGTCTTTATGATTGCGTAAATCAAGTGGATCCGGTTTCTTACAAGATTCAAGTGTAGCAACTGAATGATACCAGGTTGTACCGAATGAAAATTGAATGAAGTTTGTGAAGCTTAATGATCGACCGAGTAATCATTTGAGTTCTAAGGTTTATTTCAATGAAAACGCGAAAATGCCATAAAATGTGACCTTTTCAATTTAACTACTCTATCTGCTATCTCGAGATTCCTTTGCTCATAAAGAAATATATGATCTTTCCCTGAAATGCATATTAACCAGCTTAGTCAGTTTATGAGCTCTAATACTATATGTTGTCTACAAGGATATATGCTACAAACACATTAGCTATTCCGTATCTACAATACGGAAACAATATGATCCAAGATCATCATTCTAAATGCCCTGCACATTAGTTATAATATGCAGTAAGCTCCAAACAAAACACCTCAGCATCCTCCATAGTGAAATAAAAGCAGTGCAAAATTCTTATAAAAAGCATTTGACTTTATGTATTTGTTTACAAAGATTCACCTCTATGGCTCTATGTGGGCGTGTAAACGTATACTTCACAGAAACAGTCCTAGAAGTACAGCAAAAAATTTGCATTACAACTTTCAAGACTGTATCTCAGTGGTGTGAACCTACCATAGTGAAACTAGCTTTTTTTTTTTTTTTTTTTTTTTTCTTTTTTAACATGGGTTCCAAATCGACTTTGCGAGCCGAGAAATCCCAGGGTGACTAACCTTTTGGGTAGCCAGGAGTCATCCCTGGTAAACCTCCGTGGCCACATGGGGATTAATTTTCTCCCCAAGGTTTGAACCTCGGACCTCCAGGGACTTTAACCACTTTAGGAGACCAAATCCAAACCACTGGGTCACCCCATGTGGTGCAACTAGCTTAAATTGAATCCAAGTAAAACACTTCATTTATCTTAATTATGAAGTAAGCTAAAACAAATAGTAAGTAACAAAACTGCTTATATTTCACTATCGAATCAATCCCTTTAAAAATATTATAGTAACAATCAATTGTGATTACTGGTATTTATTGTGTGAGTTAGATTAGGTGTTACTGACCGGAGAATCACCGGGAGGCGGCGGCTGAGGAAGGAAGCTGATGATTTCTTTTGACGAGGCAAAAAGTCAAAACAAAACAATGTAACCGACCCGGTCTAGACACGGGGTTAACCCCGTTTTCTTTATAACGGATGAAAACCAAATGAAGTTTGTGAAGCTTAATGATCGACCGAGTAATCATTTGAGTTCTAAGGTTTATTTCAATGAAAACGCGAAAATGCCATAAAATGTGACCTTTTCAATTTAACTACTCTATCTGCTATCTCGAGATTCCTTTGCTCATAAAGAAATATATGATCTTTCCCTGAAATGCATATTAACCAGCTTAGTCAGTTTATGAGCTCTAATACTATATGTTGTCTACAAGGTTATATGCTACAAACATTAGCTACTTAGTTGTATAATACTGTAATACTATACAATCTATAGAAGAACTATTCCTTTTTTTACATGAACAGTCCGTATCTACAATAAGCGTTCAATTCACTAACAAAACTATTCTCCATTATCTTCACTAAAAACAATATGGATCGAAGATCGTCATTCTAAATGCTCTGCACATTAGTTATAATATGCAGCGAGCTCCAAACAGAACACCTAAGCATCCTCCATAGTGAAGCAACATACTAATAAAAGCTCGACCATTAGACTTTATGCATTTGTTTACAACGATTGAGCTCTATGTGGGTGTGTAAACGTATACTTCACAGAAACAACAGTCCTAGAAGTAGCGCAAAATTTGCATTGCAACTTTCAAGAATGTATCTCAGTGGTGTATGAAGCTACCCTAGTGCAACTAGCTTAAATTGAATCCAAGTAAACTTCATTTATCTTAATTATGAAGTAAGCTAAAACAAATAGTAAGTAACAAAACTGCTTATATTTCACTATAGAATCAATCCCTTTAAAAATATTATAGTAACAATCAATTGTGATTACTGGTATTTATTGTGTGAGTTAGATTAGGTGTTACTGACCGGAGAATCACCTGGAGGCCGGCGGCTGAGGAAGGAAGCTGATGATTTCTTTTGACGAGGGAAAAAGTCAAACAAAACCATGTAACCGACCCGGTCTAGACACAGTTTTCTTAAAATAATATTCCCTCCGTCCCAAAATTATTGTCCAGTTTGAATTTTCATAGTCAAACTGGTTCAACTTTGACTATAAATATATATTTATTTTATTATATAATACTTGATGAAAAATTATACCATTGAAATGTACACTTAAAACTCAATCCATTTATATATTTTGCATCAAATATTATATAACATCCACAAAAATATTTAAGGTCAAAGTTGAAGAAGAAATACTAAAAAAGTCAATAGTGGACAATAAATTTAGGACGGACGGAGTAATAATAATAATAATAATAATAATAATAATAATAATAATAATAATAATAATAATAATAATAATAAACCTTTTATTACTAATGCTAAAAAAACATTTACCAAAAAAAAAAAAAAAAAAAAAATTGCGGAAGTGATTTGACCAGTTCTTCAAATGATTTGCATACTCAAATTGTTTGTGTTATGACATTTATACCCTTACATCACATTTATTTATATTCACCTTTGTAAGGGTATAAATGTTAAAATACAAACAATTAAAGTATGCAAATCAATTTGTAGAGTGTATAAATCAACTTCAAAAAATTTGAGGTGTTCATAAATTGGGTGGATACCTATATGAACTCTAAACCGAAACCGAATAAAACAGAACTGAATTTATCAAAATTGAAACGGACCGAATTAAATATTTGGCGGTTTGAATATGGCTTTGGCAAAATATAACATTTTTTAAGCTTGAAGTTTTATCGTTTAAAAATTTATATAATTAAATGAAAAAGAAAATATAAATTATATTTGTACATGTGTCTCGAATTTGAGAAAGAAATATCCAAAATTATATGACATAATATTTGATGCAAAATATATGAATAGATTGCGTTTTAAATGTATTTTCTTTGGTATAATTTTCATCAAGTATTCTATAACATAAACAAAAATATTTAAAGTTAAAGTTGAGAAGGAAAAGAAGAAAAAAAAATGAAAAAAGCCAAACGGGAAGTACAATTTTAAAACAGAAGGAGTAGGTTGGTATGTGTTTTATGCTTAGACATGTCTTTGGAGGTTGCCATCTTTGTTACTATTTGATTATGGGTGATGATACACATAGGTTTTTACTTTGCATACATAAATTAATGAGTAAGGACAAACAATACTCTATGTAATTTTATGTGTGCAAAATAAAATCATATGTGTATATATCAATTCCCTTTGATTATATATAAATTATAATATACAATTCATCTTTTGTAGAAAATCTTTGCAGTTTACTTGAGCATCAAAATTATTAGAGATGAATGCATATATATTAGAGGAACTTGAACGCGTATATGCAAATGCTTATAGATGAACTTAGATCACATGTATATCTTCGAAAAGAATTTGTTATCACTTTGTCTTAATTATATCATTTTACTTTAATTAATCATATATATACGTCTTTTAATCGTGTATATCATGACCATATACTTCTTTAATTTCAATCATCTATTATTTTAAATGAATTCATGGAGCTAGCCTACCTATCGGGTGGGCTTTGAAGCTAGTCTTCATATATAACAAGCTAACTAAGACTATTTATTCGACGTTATATGGTACGATCATATTAATCAAATGTCATACATAGACGTTAGGATGTTCACATTAGATTAAATAAAATTCGTGACACTATAAAAGGTAGTGCAATAATGTAGTCTATGCTAGTTTAATTTTTTAATAATGTTAAAACCTAAATGTATATTATACACGGTTCATTTCGGCTAACAGCGAATATTTAAAAATAAAAGTTGAAGAAGCGTGATTAGCGGGTGTCTTCGGTTGTCGGTTATTTAAGATTTCAGATTGATCGGGTTGGCTCGGCTTTTCAGTTTATTTGGACACCCCCTAGTTTTATCAATGCGTATAGGGGTGAGTTCAACAAAGATCACAAAAAATATCAAATATCAAATGCCTATCGTTCGTTTTTCCATCAAAATTAAAAATTCACATTTTCACCTTCTCTAAAAAGTAAAATATCTTGCAAACAATAAATCGTTAAACGATAAAAAATGCATCATCGCGATAAGAATTTTATTATATTTCAATATATAGCCACTTCACTATAATTGAAAATTTCTATTTTGTTTTTTCATAGGTATGGAATATATATTACACCGATACGAAATCACATTTGATTGTGACGTGAGTTTTAAAGTTCATAAATCACGTGCGATTTTTAAAATTACAAATCACATGTTATTTTTCTGGACGTAAATTTTAACACTTAGAAGAAGAAGAAGAAGAAAAAAAAAAAAAAAAAAAAAAAAAAAAAAAAAAAAACTCGAAACAAAGTTCGTTGAAGGTATATAAAAGTACTCCTCTAATGAAATATGTTTTTATGCTAGACCTGATATTGTAATTAATTTTTTACTTAACGAGGTTTATAAAATACTTGATTTCTAAAAAGGGGATATCTCGGCTACAATTTTTGTAGCCAATTGGCTACAATCCTTCACAAAAAATAAACTAACAATGAATCAGGACCCACAGAAAAGAATCACGACCCACAAAATGAATCAGGGACCCACATTTAAAGCATAAAATTGTAGCCAATTAGCTACAAAAAATTGTAGCCAATTAGCTACACAAAATTGTAGCTAATATATTCCCTTCTAAAAATAAGAATGCGAATGAGTTTCTCTAATTTTAATTGAGAAATGAGTGGATGGGATTGTCCTATTTATTTTAAAACTTTTTTGCGATATTTGTTGGACGAAACTCATGTCAACTTTTGGATACCATAATTTCACCCAATAAGTTGTACCCAAATATTCCAAATAATCAAACGTAATCTATACTTCAGATAAAAAACATAATCTATACTTCATATAAAAAGTTTTAAAAAAACTTAAAATAAGTAATGTTGGCTACCCGTAGAGTGGGTAATTCTCCAAGAATTAAGATTAAGAACACAGGAAGTTTGGGACCAATTTTCTCATATATATCCCTCGAAAAAATAACAATGCAATTTATACTACTGGTTCCTATCATGCACTTTATTCTCTGCTAGAAATAAGGAAACATGGGTTACTCTACCACTAACTAAATGCATGCAATAAACTAGGAAAACATGAAAGGTGCTCCACACACGTGGGTGGTTTGGATACTTGGAAGACAAGGTCAATCCTTCAAACGTGCTGGTTGTTTAATGTTCCTCTTGGGTCGGTCCACCAGGGACTGGACTGGTAGTGAATCGGGCCCAGAGTTATGGGTCGTAACAGCACCCTCCCCCTGACAATTGACATTGTCCCCAATGTCAGTGAAATCTGGAAAGACTGATCTCAGTTCGCTCTCATATTCCCATGTCGACTCCTCCATTGGACGGTTGCTCCATCTGACTAAAAGTTGCTTTCCTTTGTTTGTATCTCGTGAGTTCAATATGGCTTCAGGTGTATATTGCAGAGTACTTTGAACGTTCAGTTGAGATAAGTCTTCAGTTGGAAGTTGGGTCTCCGAATGGCAGGACTTTAACAATGAAACATGAAAAACCGGGTGTATCTTGGAGTCCGTTGGAAGTTGCAGTTTATAAGCGACTTTCCCGATCTTTTCTATGATTTTAAATGGACCATAGTACCTCTTAGATAACTTGTTGGAAGCTCTTTTCTCCACTGACTGTTGCCTGTAGTTCTGTAGCTTGAGATAAACCAAGTCATTAACTTTGAATTCCTTCTCGATTCGATGTTTGTTTGCTTGTTTAGTCATCCTTTCTTTAGCTCTGAAACTTGCAGCCTGTAGAAGAGCTCGAACTCGATCATGTTCCTGTAAAGATGCCTCAATTGAACCATTGCTTGTATCTCCCTGTGAGTAGTCATGGATTGACGTAGCCTCACGACCATAGACAGCCATAAAAGGCGTCATATCAATAGCCGAGTGGTACGTGGTGTTGTAGGAATACTCAGCCAAGTATAAGTAACGCTGCCAGGTGTTGGGTTCGTTGAAAACGAATGCTCGAAGATAGGATTCTAAGCAACGATTTACCACTTCGGACTGCCCGTCCGTTTGGGGATGATAGGCACTTGAATGTAAAAGAGTGGTGCCCATTTGTTTAAACAGTTCGGTCCAAAATCGGCTTACAAAAATTGGGTCACGGTCTGATACAATCGTTTTTGGTAATCCGTGTAAACGATAAATCTCTCTCATGAACAATGCGGCCAAGGATGCAGCTGTGTAGTGTGTTGGTAAGGCAATAAAATGGGCAAATTTCGATAAGCGATCGACAATGACCCATATGACAGTGCGACCTTTAGATGGTGGAAGGTGTGTAATGAAATCCATGGAGATTTCCAGCCAAGGTGCTTCAGGAGTTGGTAAGGGTTGGAGTAAACCAAACGGTTTGTGGTTTGTGGATTTAATGGATTGACAAATATGACATTTTTTAATGAAATCAGTGACCTCTTTTCGCACCCCAAACCATGAAAAAGTTGCAGCCAATCTTTTAGTAGTTGCTGTAATACCTGAGTGACCACCAGTGGGTGAAGAATGGAATTCTTGCAAAAGACGTGCACGTAATTGCTGTAGAGGTGGAACCATAATACGACCATGACGGTAAACAAGCCCATCGCGAATGAAATGGTAAGGAAACGAGGCTGGCTCTTTTTCAATCTGCTCCATTAATTGTTTCCCCTGTTCATTATTTTTGAAGTAATCTCTTAATTCATCCAACCAAAGGGCAGTAGCATGTGAAATTGAGAAACAAAGGTTCAGTTCAACCCGACTTAAGGCATCTGCAACGTTGTTTTCTTTGCCCGGCTTATAAATAACCTCATAGTCGTAGCCCATCAATTTTGTCGCCCATTTTTGTTGCTCGGGGGTTTGTATGGTTTGTGTTAAAAGGTGTTTCAGGCTATGGTGGTCTGTGAAGACACGAAAGCGCCTTCCTAAGAGATATTGACGCCATTTTTTAACGGATTCGGTAATGGCGTATAGTTCTTTTGTGTAGGTTGACTGAGCCTGCATTGTGGTACAAAGCTTTTTGCTGAAGAAAGCAATTGGTTGGTTGTTTTGTGACAATACAGCTCCAATGGCGACACCGGACGCATCGGTGGTCACATCAAAAGGTTTTGTAAAATCAGGGAGGGCTAATGTGACAAGGTTTTCCATGGTGGATTTGAGAGTAATGAAAGCAACTTGGGCGGCCTCGTTCCACTGGAATGTTTTACCTTTCAACAAATTAGTTAAAGGTGCAGCTATGGTGGCATAATTAGGAACGAACCTTCGATAATATCCTGTCAAGCCCAGGAAGGCACGTAATGTTGTGAACGATGACGGAAATGGCCACTGTTGAATCGCCAATATCTTTTCCGGTTCCGGAGCAACTCCTGTAGATGATATTCGGTGACCCAAGAAAGCTACCTCAGAAACCGCGAATTCGCATTTGGATGGTTTAGCGAAGTACTGGTTTGATAGGAGAGTCTCAAAAACGAACCGAAGGTGGTCGTAGTGTTGTTGACTAGTTTGGCTGTAAACAAGGATATCATCAAAAAACACGAGAACGAACTTACGAAGCACCGGACGAAATAAGTCATTCATGGTGGCTTGGAAAGTTGATGGGGCGTTCGATAGGCCGAACGGCATAACAACAAATTCGTAGTGTCCATCTGTTGTTCGAAAAGCTGTCTTTCGAATGTCTTTTTCAGCCACACGGATCTGGTGATAGCCCGAACGCAAATCAATTTTTGAGAATACTGTCGCTCCGTGTAGTTCGTCGAGGAGTTCATCGATGGTCGGTATAGGAAATCTGTCCCGTACCGTGACTGCATTTAGCGCGCGGTAGTCTACACAAAATCTCCAAGTGCCGTCTTTCTTTTTTACAAGGAGGACAGGTGATGAAAACGGGCTCTGGCTAGGACGAATGACTCCAGATGATAGCATGTCGGATATGAGGGTGGTCATAATTTGTTTCTGGTAGTGAGGGTAACGGTAAGGCTTTACGTTGATCGTTTGGTTTTCATCGAGAAGAGGGATGTGGTGGTCTTGTGTTCTGGATGGTGGTAGGGTTTTAGGTATGTCGAACAGTGGTTGAAATTGGGTTAGTAGGTTTTGAATGGTTGTGTCTGCATGGGAATTGGGTTTTTGGGGTGATGCATGGGGTTGGTGGTAGGTTAATGTGTGAAGGGAAGCCACAGAGCCATTTTTTAATAGGTTGGATAAAGAACTAGGAGAAAGATGCTTGGTGAGTGGCTCACCTTTCAGGGTGCACATGATACCATCTTTAATGAATGAAATTTCGGGTATGGAAAAGTCGGCTGAGATGCGACCCAATGAGCCGAGCCAACCTATGCCTAAAATAACATCCGCTCCTGCGACTGGCATGACAAAAAGGGAAACTGTGAAGCTTTGTTTTTGCAATTGTATTTGAACATTAGGACAGAACCCATTGCATTCTATTGGTTCGCCGTTGCCTACCATAACTGAGAAGGGTTTGATCGAGTCGGCTGCTAGTTGTAGGCGGGACGCTATGCGGGGTTGTATTATATTGTGGGTACTACCATTATCGATCAAGATGGTGATTGGTTGGCCAGCAATGTAACCGGTGACACGAAGGGTTTGTGGTGAGTGTATGCCAAAGGATGCGGCGTTTGACAGTGACATGAGGAATGGTGTTTGAGTCTCTTCAGGTGGTGTCTCTGGTTGTGTGTCTGTAGGTTCCTCTTGGCCATCGTTATCGACGATGATCATGAACTGTGGAGGTGAACATTTATGACCTGGAAAGTATTTTTCGGGACATTTGAAACACAAGCCGTCCTTCCTACGTTGAATTAGGGCGTCTGGCGAAAGCTTTGTGAAAGGTAGGGTTGGTGGCTGTTTGGGTGGTGTTGGGAGGAGAGGCGGCATGGTGTTGGTGTTGGTGTTGGTGTTGGTGTTGGTAGACGGGTTGTATGATGAAGAAGGTGCAACCGTGGTAAAATTAGGTTTAGGTTGGTATGATTGTTTTTGTTTGGGCCCTAGTTGTAATTTATCCTCCACGAGTTTGGCAAGGCCGTATGCTTGATGAAGAGTAGTTGGCTTATGGATTGCTAACTCGGCTTGTATCTCGGGCCTAAGACCAGATATAAAGCAATTACGGAGGCCTTGTTGGCTCAGGCCAGTAACTTGGTTGCTAACACGTTCAAATTCTGTTTGGAAAGCCGACACAGACGATAATTGTTTAAGTTTAAAAAGTGTGGCCTCATGATTCTCATAGGACGAAGGCCCGAAACGAAGTTCTAATTCGCGTTTGAAGGCTGGCCACGTACCTAGTAATTCATTGTTGGATAAGTGTTTATACCAGGATAGTGCTTCACCCACAAAATAGAATACTGCAAGTTCGACTCGTTCTTCGACTGGGGTTCGGTAGTAGGAGAAAAAATTCTCCGCTTGAAAGATCCAATCCAGGGCGTTGGATCCATTGAAGTGGGGTAGGTTGATTTTAGGGGATCGGGGATAACGGTGATTGGGAGATCGATGACGGGCTGGAGAATGGTGTCGTCGTGGGGATCGTTGGCGAGGGGAGCCGTCGTCTAAATGATTGACGACCACATGGTTGGTCAAGTCATCAATTTTCATAGTGAGGTTTTGGGTTGCTTGAATAAGATCGGCCAGGTTGTTGGCGGTTTGAGTGGATGTGGTGGATGAGGCTGTTGTGGCGGCGATTAACTGAGCTAATTGCTCCGCAATAGTGGTGTTGGAATCGTCGGATGTAGAGTCTTTACGAGGACCCATGGCGGAAGGAAGGATCGTGAATGAAAGCACCAATGTTGGCTACCCGTAGAGTGGGTAATTCTCCAAGAATTAAGATTAAGAACACAGGAAGTTTGGGACCAATTTTCTCATATATCATTCCTCGAATAAAATAACAATGCAATTTATACTACTGGTTCCTATCATGCACTTTTTCTCTGCTAGAAATAAGGAAACATGGGTTACTCACCACTAACTAAATGCATGCAAATAACTAGGGAAAACATGAAAGGTGCTCCCACACACCGTGGGTGGTTTGGATATTGGAAGACAAGGTCAATCCTTCAAAACGTGCTGGTTGTTTAATGTTCCTCTTGGTGCGGTCCACCAGGGACTGGACTGGTAGTGAATCGGCCCAGAGTTATGGGTCGTAACACGATGTAGAAGTAACAAAACTACTTAACAAAGAAATATCTTGATGTGATAAACATTGTGCATTGTTAACTGACTCCTACAAAAAATTTGACTGCATATTCTTCGTAATACACCATACATAGCCCAACAAAAGTTCTCTTTTGCTATACAGTGACCTTTCAGTCTCGTAATATAACTAAATGCAAAAATATGCAAACAGAACAATAAAACCAAATAAAGATGAAGCATCAAACGTGTCAAAGTTTATTAACCTCACTCTGAATTTACATGGGAGTAGAACCAAATGCATATTTCAAAAGGATTAATATAAAAATCGCAAAATGCTAATGATATTGCAAGTGTTTGACAAGAGTACATACAAGGTCAAGTTCAGCATCTTCAGCCATCTGAATAGCAGCACTTTTAGATACTATACCAACCTAGCAAAACAATCTGATAAATCTCACGAACACGAAATTCATAGAACTTAACACTGATTCAACATGGGAACCGTATAATATTGGTAGAAAACTCACCATATTTTGTTGATCATCTATAAGCCTCACAGTATTTGACCTATCGTCATCCAAGGAAAAAGATAATACATCATACAGTTGCAAATAGAGTGCAAACTAGATCTTCTTTAGAATCTACAAGGAATTAGTATAAGGCCTCCTTACAAGCTTATACAGAAAATGAAAAACTANTTTTTATAAAAAAATAAATATTTCAATTAATTGTTGCCGTGTTTTATTTTCAGTTGAATTATCGTATGTTACAAGATTTTTAAGTTATATTTTAATTATTTTACGTTGTATGTATAAACGTTACCCGAAACACTTAACTGAAATATTCCTATTATAATTATTTGCCGCTATAAAGTCTCCTCGCTATACACGGCACACATCTATCTCTATTAATTATAAATAGTTTATGCTCAAATCTTGAAACTTAAAATTGATTAAAAGTGAGTAAAGTGTTTGGACTAAATTACTCTTTTAATTACACTAATGACAATTTCTAAATACAATTGATTAAAAATTGCAACAACATATAATACTAAATTAATAATTTAAATATTTTTTAATCTTCAAACTTTTATAATTTTTTATTTAAAACCCATAGACATTTTTTTCGCAATTACTATAAATTGAACTCGTAGTGTTGCATCAAGAGTCGCATCAAAACACAAAGTCGCAAGTATAATTATTTATTAATATACACAATCACTTTACGCGGGTATTCGTCGACTATAAATAAATGCAAACAGGATTATTCAGTTTCCAAACTTAACAAAAGTACAAAACTCTTTATACTTCCATGAATGACACGTATGATTTCCAAACAATGCCTACTCAGCAAATAAACCACCATGAACTCATACAAGAAGATCTACACCACCTTTTTTATAAAATAATCATATCAAAAGGAGCAGTTAAATCCATTTTCAGTCAGTGCATGTTCTTCTTTGTCTGTATTATCCAAATTTCATACTTCAATCCTACGTAACCACTTTCACATTTTTCAATAAACATTCTTTAAATCTAATCACATATTCACAATACCCATAATCTTAATTACATTTCCCTTTTTTTAATTCCAATATAATGATATAATACTCCGTCTTTATGTGTGTGCTTTTTGGTGTTTTCAAAGGGTTTGGAGTGTGAATTACTCATTTTTATGATATGGGTTGCATAAATAATGATCTTTATGAAGTGGGGTTGGTTTATTTTGTATAAATTTTGAATCTTTTATACTCTAATATTTTGTGGTTTTGAATTAGACTTTTTAAGAAAAAATGGATACAATGATATGTCATGTAGGGATTGTGTTGTTTTTTATTTGGTTGTTGTCTTCTTTTGAGTATTGTCACCCTTTGGTTTACTTCATATCATTCATCTATCTATATTTGGTAAGTTTCTTTATATATAGTATGAACTTTTGTACTTTTAATAACTTGTTTTGGTGTTTTGTAGTTACAGTTTTGTGAGTTGATGTGTTTTTTGTTTGAATTCTGCAGGTTCATGATCTATATGTGATGAGATTGAGAAGGAAGGTGCATTTTGAGGAGCGAAAGCAAGCGAATCAAAAGAGGGTGAATTTTTCCTGAACTTAAACTAATTCTTATGGTATTTATGCAGTACAGTACTTTTTTAGGTGTTAGGTTGTATTTGAATTGTTTGACATTTGTGTTTTGGAAGTGTTTATCTGATTGTTTCATTTTCGGGTATTAGACATTAAGTTTCTAGTGGTTTGGTATACATTGAAGGGGTGTTTGGATTGTTTATCAAATCTGCTTCCTGCATGTTGATACATCAAATAAGATCTGCTTATCTGCATAAAACTGCTTTAAATAAGAAGCTTTACTGATTTATCCCCAAACACGCCCGGAAAAGCTGAAACTGACTTTTTATTTATAATCACTATTAGGTAATCAGTATCCGATGAGTTGGCTAGTTGCAACAAAACTGATTGTATCTAGGAGTCATTAGGCCTCTGATAAATTAAAATTTGCCAGATACTCAAACAATTGATTATCTAATTATCATCTGATTCTATCTCCAGGCAGTCTATTTTCTGGATCTGGTTCTGATTATTATATAACACATAATCACTAAAAATGAGAGTGTGCAGCTAAGAGTGGCGTTTCTATCATTCTATGTAAGTTTTAATATGCTAAAATCATGAAATTGAAATACCAAGGATAAGTTTAAATAGCTAATTATCGAATAGTAACCTTGATCAGTGATTGACTTCTTCAAAATTTGGCTGTTTCGTCTCTTTGTTTTTGTGGTTGTTTATTCTGCAATCAAGTCAAAATTCTTAATCTTATAGCGGTGAAGAAGTTTAGCCCTTTTCTTGTCTGTAGGTACTATCTGATTCGGAATCCATCCGGTGGTTAAACCATATGATTGAAAGGATCTGGCCTATATGTATGGAAGAGATTGTATCACAAAAAATTCTCCTCCCTATTGTACCTTGGTTTTTACAGAAGTACAAACCATGGACTGTCGTATGATTACATTTTCTTTTATCATTTGAAAGATAATTATAAACATTCTCGTGTTTTAGAGATCTAAATTTCAAAAACATAACTTTTGACGTCCAGAAAGAAGCTGTGGTTCAGAATCTATACCTAGGAAGATCTCCACCCATGTTTACAGAAATGAGGGTTTGTCGACAATCTAGCGGTGATGACCATTTGGTACGTCATCTTGGCTTAATTATGGGATTCATATGCGATGAAATGTTAATGTTTGGTAATCTCTGATTTTACATTAACTATGTTTTTAAGGTTCTTGAGATGGGGATAAATTTTCGAACAGCTGAGGACATGAATGCAATTCTTGCTGTGAAACTGACAAAAAGATTAGTGTTTGGAATGTGGACAAAGATGCATTTGACGGGAATGCATGTTGAAGGAAAGGTGAGCCTTTTGGGAGTCAAGACATATGGATTCCATTACGTAAAAGAATCAATTTAGAGTCACAACCATCTCTTAATCTCTTTGATGTGTCTTTTTTATAACATATACAAAAAGAAAAGCAAATGGTGTTATTGCTTTTCATAGTTCATATTTTCTGTAATCAAACTTCGGGTAGTGATTAATCCCTGTTAATATCAAAATTAACCTAAAAGCAATCCTTCTTGTCTTAACCGTTTTTCAATAAATCTTGAAATGTACAATATTTTAAGAAAGCTTGAAATTACAATATATCAAGAAAGCATGATACTACAATAATTTTTATGTACTTATTCTTGTTGCTATGGGTGATATTCTCAAGGTGTTAGTTGGCGTGAAGTTCCTTCCAAAATGGCCGTTTGTTGGACGGTTGAGGGTGTGCTTTCTTGAACCACCGTATTTTCAGATGACGGTGAAGCCTATTTTTGCTCATGGGCTTGATGTTACCGAATTACCAGGGATTGCTGGATGGCTGGTTAGTACATTTCATGAATGTAGAATATCCATTTCTCATCCGAATCTGAGATTACAATGTTCTTCTACTTGATTAGGATAAGCTTCTCACACTTGCATTCGAGGAGACACTTGTTGAGGTGATTCTTTTTGAGCTGTTACGGGATCTTGTGTTGTTTAAGTTTCTGTTTATTTCATATCCATAAGTAGATACTTTTATCTCTCCCTATAACATAAATGTATAAAAAGTGCATACGGGTGTGTGGGGGTGATGACTTGTTTCGACTGTTTTTGCAGCCTAACATGTTGGTGGTGGATGTTGAGAAACTTGTTTCATCTGACTCAGGTAATTTATATGCAGCATATATGTACAATCCATGAAAAAGAAATCGGATTCTATCAGTGACTTGTAGATGTGGCAAGATGGGCGTATTTGGTTTAGAATGGGCACTGTAATGTACGGTTCAAAACAGTTCGGGTCGGGTGGGTGGCCCTCGTTAGTTTTTGTCCATTCTGTAATAAATAATGAATCTGTTTATTATGATCACAGATATTATAATATAGCAAGTAATAATGATAATTCATATATGTAGCAAAACCATTTAATAGGTGTTCTAGAACAGAATTTGGGGAGCTCAGTCCCCATGTAGCTAGTTTGTCTTTTGTTTTTTGTTTTTGTTTTTTGTTTTGTTTGTTTTTTTGTTTTTTTGTTTTTTTGTTTTTTGTTTTTTTTTTTGTTTTTTTTTTTTTTGACCTGATTGTGATAAGATAGAACCAAAAAGACACTGATTTATAAGCAAATAGGTTAAAATCGCCACTTCTAGTTCATGGTATATTTGTAGCTTCTATTTTCTTGCATTCTAATTATTCTTGTACTTTCAGAATCTTGGTTTTCTGTTGATGCAAAAGAGCCAGTTGCTTACACCTTGGTGGAGATTGTTGAAGCATCGGACATGAAATCATCAGACATGAATGGTAACATTGCATAAAAAGAAATGCAAACTTTAAACTGCTTTTGACAGCAAAAATTTACTTGAGTTCACTCTTTACAGGGCTGGCTGATCCTTATGTAAAGGGTCAACTTGGTGCTTATAGGTTTAGAACCAAAACACAAAAGAAGACACTCTCTCCAA
This sequence comes from Artemisia annua, assembly GCA_014162995.1. Lineage (NCBI taxonomy): Eukaryota > Viridiplantae > Streptophyta > Magnoliopsida > Asterales > Asteraceae > Artemisia > Artemisia annua. The sequence continues at coordinate 18,398 of LBNU01020584.1, read as the reverse complement.
AATGGCAAGAGGAGTTTAAGATCCCCATCACTGCATGGGAATCACCCAATCTTCTCATCATGCAAGTCCGTGATAAAGATCACTTTGTTGATGATGTCCTCGGGTATGTTATCATTTTTTGCCAGTACCTTCTCAACTATAATTCCTTGGGCTTCTTTTTATTTAGAGGGTTTGAGTCATAACGGGTCATTTTTAGTAAGATCAGGGCCTGGTTGGGTTGACCCGGAAAAACAGTTTGTTGTCCATTTATAACCTTTTCAGAGCTAATTACAACGTTAGTTATCAATACAACAAACAATATTACTATTGTAAGCCCTGGGCCGGGTTGTATTGACCCAGGAACACTTATAGTCACTTTAGTAAGGTCGTAGTCTTTATTAATTTTTGATTAAAATGTTTTAGGTCATATACATCAATTGTAGAGTTAAGGTCAACTTTTAATCCATCTCACCCGTTCCACTTTTAACTATTTTTTTTACTTGACCCATTAGGTATAACAGTCAAATCCTAAACCCTAATATTTTCTATCTGTTTCAGTGACTGCTCTATAAAGATTAATGATCTGAGAGATGGAAAGAAACACGACATATGGTTACCTCTTCAAAACATCAAAACAGGACGATTGCATATCACAATAGAAGTTACTGAGGTTGACCCAAAGTTCACCGAACCACCGTGTGACAATGACACATCAAACAATGAATTACAAGAAACTCCTTTCATACCTGACCCGACCCAAAAAATTGCCAATACGGGTCCAGTGGCAGACGAACTTGAACCCATAGACGTTGAAGGTCAACGAGTGACAGGCATATGGGTTCACCATCCGGGTACTGAAATTCCACAAATTTGGGAACCGAGAAAAAAGGACCGGGTCCCGAAAGGTAGCGAGTCAGTGGAAAGTAGTATTAAATCGGGATCTTATCTTGATGACACCAGTTTCTCGGATGAGAACATGGATGGGAACAAAATGAGTGCAAAAAACCGAGTTAAAAGAGGGTTAAGTAAGATAGGTTCAGTTCTGAACAGAACTCTTAAAACCGATGATAATAAAGCCAGAAGCTTTAAAAAAATGGATACTGATAACAACTGGGAATCACAGTCTCCATCTCCAAGACAAAACGTTAGAGCAGTGAATGATAACGGGGTTACGGTTAATTTGGTAATGGACCCACAAAACGTAGAGGACAGTGGGCCCGAGAGTCCGAGTAAGAAGAAAGTGAAAGACGTGGCGAAAAGTTTTCTAAAGCATGCGGGGAATTCAGCTAGAAGTATGAAACATGTGCTTTCTGGTAAAGGGTCTAAAATGAGACGAGATGCTGATTTGGCTTTGGAATCAGATACTTCGTCGTTTGAGGGTTCTTTTCCTTCCCCGCTTGCGAGTCCAGTTGTTACTATGGATGAAGTAGCTGATGATTGTTTAGAGACGGCTGCTACTAATGATGATGTTGATGACAATAAACTTGATGACATTGCTGAGGAACTAGCGAATGGTTCTCCAGGTGATGATGGAACGAAAGTTGATGATCTTGTAAGAGTACCGCAACTTGAAACTTAAGTTTTGGATGTATCCTAATGACTAGTTAATTGTTGTATGGGTTCTTGAATATACGTAAATGGTAAATTTCTCAAAAAGAGTATACCACTCGAAAAACTGGAACGTCTTGTTGGATGACATTTTGCGTATTAAATCTCATAGCCTTGACTAAGTTTTAGGTTATTGAGTGAACTGTGAAGCGCACACAACCACTTGGTAAGTCGGACCATACAATATTTGTGTTTTCGCTCCGGCAAAATTTTAGGTAAGAATCTTTACGCCACTGTTTATAAAATTGTGTCAAATGTGAGTTTCATTTGCTAGTTCTTTTTAATGAAAATCTTGTCAAGTACGACCAAATTTCTTTTAAGTTTTAGAGTAAACTGCAAAAATCGTCCCTGTGGTTTTCTCAGATTGCAAAAAAAGTCCCTGTGGTTGGCTAATTGCAGGCGGCCTCCCTGTGGAGGAAAGTTTTGATCATTTTGGTCCCTGATTTTAACTGGCGTTAAGTTAATTCAGTTAGAAGTTACACGTTTAATCCTTTTGGTACATGACCATTGCAGCGTCCATCATTTTTTCGTCCGCTGTTACATTTTCATCCATTTTTACGCGTTTTCATCTGTTTTCGCGTTTTTCGTCTGTTTTTTGACGTTTTNTGTTATTTTACATTTTGTCCGGTTTCTTACGTTTTCGTCTGTTTTTTTACGCTTTCGACCTTCTTTTACGTTTTCGTCTGTTTTCTTATGTTTTTTTGGTTTTTCATTTTCGCCTATTTTTTTTACGTCTTCGTCTGTTTTTTTCGTTTTCTTTCCATTTTTTAACGTTTGAGTGTGTTTTCCTACGTTTTGTCCATTTTTTTACGGTTTACTCTGTTTTTTACGTTTCCGTCAATTTTTTTACGTTTCGTATTTTCTACCTTTCTTTACGTTTTAGTTTGTTCTTTAGGTTTTTGCCCGTATTTTTAAGTTTGAGTCAATTTTCGTCCATTTTTTATATTTTTATATGTTTTTTAGGTATTCGTCCATTTTCGTTCGATTTTTTTACGTTTTCATCCACTTTATTAATGTTTTCAACTTTTTTTTATGTTTTCGTTCGTTTTCATATGATATTGTACATTTTTTGTACATTATTCTACGTTTTCTTATGTTAGGATAACGTAAGAAAACGGACAAAAAAGTAAGAAAATGGACAAAAGCGTAAGAAAACGTAAAAAAATTGACAAAACATAAGAAATGGACGAAAAAGTAAGAAAACACACTCAAACGTAAAAAGACAGACGAAAGCGTAAAAAATAGACGAAAACGAAAAAACATAAAAAAAACATACGAAACTGTAAGAAAACGAACGAAAACGTAAAAAAAGGGATGAAATCATAAAAAAATTGATGAAAACGTAAGAAAGCTGACTAAAATGTAAAATAACAGATGAAAACGTAAAAAAACAGAAGAAAACGTAAAAAAAATGGACGAAAACATAAAAATACGGAGCAAAACGTAAAGAAACAGACGAAAACGTTAAAAAATAGATGAAATCGTAAAAAACGGATGAAAACGTAAAAAAAGGTCGAAAACGTAAAAACAGACGAAAACGTACAAAAACAGATGAAAACATAAAAAAACGGACGAAAATGTAAAAATACGGATGAAAACGTAAAGAAACGGATGAAAACATAAAAACAGACGAAACTTAAAAAAAATAGACGAAAACGTCAAAAAACAGACGAAAACGTAAAAAAAAACGAAGTAAACCGTTAACAAATGGACGAAAACACTCGAAAACGGACAAAAACGCGTAAAAACGGATGAAAACGTAAAAACGAACGAGAAAAGGATGGACGCTGCAATGGTCATGGGCTACAAGGGCTAAACGTGTAACTTCTAACGGAATTCATTTAACGCCAGTTAAAACCAGGGACCAAAATGATGAAAACTTTCCTCCACAGGGAGGCCACCTGCAATTAGCCAACCACAAGGACGTTTTTTGCAATATGAGAAAACCACATGGACGATTTTTGCATTTTACTCTAAGGGCATCCACTATGATGGACCTTTTAAAAGGTTTATAAAATTGACACATCTTACATTGTCATTAATTCTTAAAACTTTTCATACTATGAACCTATTCCCACTATGGTTAAAACCTTTAAGATTTATAAATTGTTCCAACATTTAATGCTATTAAATCAAAAAATGATAATAAACACTTCTTGGACCTCTCCAAAATCCTAGACCTTTTCATGCCACCTAGACATGAAATGGTTCCTCACTATGGTATATAAAATCTTAGACCTCTTCATAAGTTTTTAGACCTATTCTTGAAATACCGTAGTGGATGCTCTAAGTTTTAACTTTAACTTCCTGTTATATGTATTGGAGCCAAATATTTTTCACTTTCATTATGTATTTGGTTTGACTGTTTCTGTTATTTATTTAGCTTTTATTGCTTTATATTTGTTATTTTATTAGTTTTTATTTTTTTTTAAAAATTATATTTTACTGCTAATCATAAAACTGTATAAGTGTCTTGGTTAATTGACATTGCTTAGCGACTCTACGTGGTACATTAAGACAGATATATGTTTTTCAAACTTATAAAGTTCGCCAAGTTCTTAAACATTCGATGAGTACATAAATTTTCTTAATTCTTTTCAGGTTATACGGTTTTAAATAAGAACCCATAGACTAATTAAACAAAATGACATCAACCCCCTTATTATGAATTTGCAGGACAAAATGACATCAACCCCCTTATTATGAATTTGCAGAAAAGTGGTTAGTTTGGTTTTCTGCTTTACGTGTATACTAGTAGGCAGGGGAGGCCCAGAGGGGGTGCAAACCCGATTCCCGCACAGGGCACATTTTCGAATGGGGCACAAATTTTTGGAAATTTTTTAAACTGTGAAGAGCTAATCAACCAATTTGCTATGAAGAATGCTAGGAGAACTTCACGAATCATCGGTTAACTACTATATGGTATGTATTTTTAATACTATGATTTTGTTATGGATATAATTAATTGTTATAACATTAGTTATCATTTACAACAAAAGAAAATTTGCTAAGAGTTAGGGGCATTTTTTTCTTGGCTCGCACCGGGTACTCAAATCCTCAGGGCCGCCACTGCTAGTAGGTACCCGCGCGTTGCGGCGGCGGGTACCCTAAAATAAATGTTAACAGCACTAAATATTTATTATTGTGTCCGCATGTCCGTCACGGGCAACTAATCAATATATAAAATGCTTAACGATATTTTATAAAGTGCAACAAGTGAATAAAATATATTCATTGATGAGACTACAAATTACTCCCTCCGTCCCAAATTTATTGTCCACTATTGACTTTTTTAGTATTTCTTCTTCAACTTTGACCTTAATTATTTTATAGGTGTTATATAATATTTGATGCAAAATATATAAATGGATTGAGTTTTAAGTGTACTTCTCAGTGGTGTAATTTTTTTATCAAGTATTCTATAATAAAAAATATATATTTATGGTCAAAGTTGAATCAGTTTGACTTTGAAAATTCAAACTGGACAATAATTTTGGGACGGAGTGAGTAATATGTTTGGCGTAGTAGCTTAATTTTGGGTAAAGGGGAGTAATCCTTCACCCTGGTAAATATATTAACCAAAACGTTTAAGTACAATAGATATGTGTGAAATCCCATATCTCAGCCCGTTACATAGGCATAAAGCTTACATAACAAGATACTTCCTATTTTCTAAACAAGAAAACAAACCACTACTCAAATGATAACATAGGACATAACGAAATAAAATTACTTTCTAAGACCTTGAAGCTTGGTGCCATGCATGGCATTAAAGGCATCCAGATTCCCTGGAAGATTATAAACCTGATTCGCATAGTCATCGTAGTCATAGTCATCATAATCATCTTCAAACTCTTGGCCACTACCGAATAGATTAGCAGACTCATCAAATGGGTTGGCAACCACCTCATCTTCAGAATCAGAAACCACAAATCTCTCCCACCTTAGAAAAAGGGTTAACTCTCTTAGTAGAAGAGGCGGGCGGAATACAAGAATCACTAGTTTTAGGAGCCACAACCGACTCCTTCTCTTTCAAATCACTCACAAGGGGTTCTTGTGATGCAGTACCTGTCTTAGTAGACTTATCTTCATGAATTTACATTGTACGACCAGAATCCATATCCTTGTTGGTGTCATTAGAAGGAACACCAAAAGCATCCGTATCTTCCATATTAAGAGCATCAAACTGGTTAGATGTAGAAATCTTTGTTCCACTCGAACTAGCCACATCATAAGCATTCTTCTTAGTGACTTCCACTTTCTTAGGTTCAGGAGGAGTCTTTTTGGGTTGATATTGAAACTGCTTACCCACAACAGGTTTAGTAAACTCTCCTTGACCCAGAATAGTAGGACCACCTTGCTTTCCCTTCTTCTTGTTATTGACCGTCTTGAAACCATCATTAACAGGCTTATTAGGCTGAGCAGGAGGTACAACAACTTTAGGACATTCAATCAGAGTATGGCCAAAAATCTTACATTTATCACAACGAGGTGGTTTCCACTCGTATTCAACCCGTATCTTCTCAATAGTCGAACCCGACCCATCAAGTAAAGGTATCTCAACAGTAAGGCTGTCCCTAAGCACCTCATCCGACTTCACTTCAATCATGCATCTAGCAAAACTACTACGGCCCCATGATTCCTTGCACATTTGGCTAGTAAAAGCATCTAATATTTTGGGCGTGCCTATCAATGTGGCAAGAAGACTAAGACTATCATCAGAAAACATAGCAAGAGAAACATTATGGAATTTAACCCACACCGGGATGTTGGTCAAATCCTCTTTAAGTAAGTTGGTGTTCAATGTCCATGGTTTAAGAATAATAGGTACATTTCTAATCAACCAATGACCGTTTTCAAGAACATCAGCAACACCTTTCTTCGAATTGAACTTAAAGAAAAAGAACTCCTTTGCATTCATCATTACCTTCTGTATACCAAACTTAGCCCACACATTGCGTACATAGTAATCGACAACAGGAAAAGCAAGTCGTTGGCCAAGGAAGTACCCATACAAAGTATTCTCAAACCTAGTGTTCACCTCTTCAACCACTTTCATAGGTACAGAAAGATCCACACCGTTTGATTTCTTGCTACACTCCAGCCTACGAAAGTTAGACATGTATTTCTTAGGTTCACTAGAAGTAACACCAGCATACCATGTGGTAAAATGATTGTATATTTTAGTGAAGGAGTGATTTAATTAGTGTATTAATTGTATGTGATTTAAGGGTGCGTTTGGTTTCCTACTAAGGGAATCAAACTATCACTATGAGAGTGATAGTTTGTGTTTGTTTAGGATGTCTGGGCCCACAACTATGACTATGAAAGTCTAATATATTCCATACTCTATATACAACTCTTGAGGGGGGAATGGATCTTTCATAGTTGAGGGACCCACCACTACTATCAAACTCATACCCATTGTCATTCTTCGCAGCATACCAAACGCACCCTAAATGATTGTATTTGTGTTTTGAATAGTTGTAAGTAGTGCTCTTTTATTTGTAATTACTTAAAATCTATTTTAAGAAATCTTAAATATTTAATAGGAAAGAATGTCTAATCTTTATTATAAGTAGTAGTAGTAGTAGTAGTATAGATATAGATATATTAAAGGTGGCCATTAAGTAAGACTAGGTATGGAATCAAAGATATCTTGAATCCTTTGTTTGGCATCATTGTTTTTTCCTGACACATGATTTTCATTTCTAAATTGTGATACCACCGTAGGTTGTTGTCTTTAGAAGAAAGATAACCAATCATAGTTTTTCTTTTATATGTCGACTTTTTATCAACCACATAAATTCATTTTTTTTAATCTTTTATCTTTTTTATTTTAAATAAATACACAAAACCTATTAAAAATCTTTATTTTATTTATAAAATAATATTTCAATTATTTATTTTTCTCTTTCCTCATTTAATTCAAACCTATACTTAAATCCAATTTCTTTCAAACCTTTCCCAAATCCAAATCCAATTCCAATCCCACTTACAAACCAAACGGGCCCTTAATGTCAATTACATAATAGTTCTGGGAAAAAGATTGCAACAGGTATTATAGTCTTTTCGTTATTTTAACATTTATTTGGCTATATTAAGCTTTGGTAATGAAATCCTGTTACAATCAAACTTATTTCAGTTCATCATCAAAACTTATTATGCGCCGTTCAAAAAAAAATAAATAAAAATAAAAAATTATTTATGCGTTTACTTTATAAATAGTAAATCGACTCTGGAGCATACCATACTGTGTGAGTACAAAGACGAAAACAGAAAAGAGTTTATGCGGAGCGATTATATATGTCTACTGTTGAAACGAACATAAGATTGCCTGTCACGGTAATAAGAGAATCTAGTTCTAGGAAGTTAATTAAGAAAAAAAGAAGAAAAAAAAAGAAAAGAGCAGTGCAAATGCTTGAAGAGAAAAAAAAGGTTTTGAAAATTTCAAATCTTATAAAGGGATGGTTGGTGAATTAAAAAGCTAGTGAATTTTCTTCGAAGTTTGATTTTTAATAAAATTTATGAAAAGTAAAACTTGGAGCAGAAAATAAATTTTGAATACCCAAAAAATTTCTATGCAAACTTTACAAAAGTTTTTTGTAAGGAAGCTGTTTAATGATTTTTCTTACCTCAATCTTGCGAAAGTTTTGAATTTTATTTGAAAACTTTTTTATTTCTAAGTAGACTTCTTTCAGTAAAAGAAACATTTCTATTTTAAATACCCTATAGTCACACGATATATATGTTTTTTCTTTAACAAGTAACATATGTGTTACATCACGTAGTAGCCTAGATAACATAAATTGGAATTATATGAATACAATAGACCGATGCGCAGATAACAATGCGTACAAGAAAACAAAAAAACAAACACATGTTTTGTCGTCTCAAACTAGTTATGGAAATTTAACTAATAAAGACATGTCAGAATATATTATAAAACAAAATGTTAGTAAATTTTTGTATCTGTCTATTCTTGCATTCCGAAACAGAAAATTACTCTAAAGAAGAGATATCGTGTGAGAGAGATGGTGACGATGGGAGCACCAGTGATCGATATGCAAAAGGTTGACGGATTGGCTGAGGAATTAGTGNTAATTTCTCTCCTTTTCGGTTTTCTTTTAATCAAGTACCAGTGATGATTAAAAAAATACCAAACCATTAGTTGCATTTAATTTGTTTTTATGTTCAATACATTTGTGCATGCATTCATAAAAGATGGTTTTGCATAGCATTTGTTCATTTTATAACAAAAAGCTCCACCTTTTTTTTTTTTTTTTTTTTAAACGATGAATGGTTTTTTTATCTTAACGGCGATATACTTTGTTGAAAAAACCCATTAAATAAGAGTGATGAAAATTCAAGTGAAGTCTCTGAGCCAGAAAATGAGTGGACATGAAGAAAAATTACAACAAATTATACATCAAAAAAAAAAAAAAAAAAAAAAAAAGGCAGCTGAACCAATGTGCTATGTCTAATGTTATTTTAAATAAATAAAAATTTAAGATTATAGTTACAAAACATGAACAAATGACATAACGTGGGACTGTGGAGGTTCACGTGTTCCATATTTTTCTTGTGTGTAATTTTGAGAACAATTTCGTAAAAGATGCGATTTTAAGAAAAAAACATGCCACATAATACAAATTTTTTGTTATCAAACCCTATGATGTAGATGAGGGAGATCAATATATAACTCATATTTGTCATATAACCAATGACGCAATTATGATCATTTATTTTTATCTAATTAATAAAAAAACATTTTTCACTTTTTTTTTTAAACAACATATCTTGCAAACGGCTAATCTCAAGCCTTGGCAAAAAATACACTATTGCGAGAGAATTTAAACATTATCTTTCTATAGGTATGCATTGTTATATACTTTCGACGGATTTTTTTTTCGACGATTTTTTTTTATTTTTTATTTTTTATTTATTTATTTTTTTAATTTCCGTCCAGAAAAATCACATGTGATTCCTAAAAATCACATATGATTTGATTTTTACAAATCACATATGATTCTTAAGAATCACATGTGATTCGTAAAAATCACATATAATTTGATTTTAACGAATCACATGTGATTTTTCTGGGCGGAAATTTTGAAAAAAAAAAGTTCGTCGAAAAAAAAAGTTTGTCGAAAGTATATAACAATGCATATCTATAGAAAAATAATTTAATTCTCGTCGCGATGGTATGATTTTTTTTGCGTAACGATTAACGGTTTGCGAGATATTTAATTTTTAAAAAAATGGTGAAAGTTTATCTATTTTTATTTTCATAAAAAAAAATGAATGACTAATATTGGTTAATTAGTTCTATGGCAAATATTAGTTCTATATTGATCTTTTGGCATGATTAGTTATATCATGGATATCTAATAACTTTGTTATGCCACATTGTATACCGGATGACACATATATATCTTGTAGTAACCCATGATAAAATTAGTGGTTAAATTTACATACATATAATTAATCCGAATTTGATTGTTTATTGTAGGGAGATTATAAGCAAGTATATAAAATCTATTTGTGATCTGAACAAGTTTCTTGGCCAGAAGCTGATGGAAGGTTGTGGTTTAACCGGCGATCTATTTGATGGATGGTGTTGTCAATTAAGATTGAACAAATACCACTTCTGCCCCGAAAGCATAGGCTTAAACGGCACCCCAACTCACACCGACCCATCGTTTCTAACCATTTTACAGGACGATGAAGACGTAAATGGCCTACAAGTGGTTGATAAAGTATCAGGTGAGTTTGTTCCGTTTGATCATGTTCCCGGCACACTAGCAATCAACATAGGCGATATTGGCAAGGTAATAGTACTACACATATTATCTTTCATCCGGTTTGTATTATTAAAACAAACGACTTAAATAAATGTTATGCACGTAGGTATGGAGCAACGGGAGATTTTGCAGCGTTAAGCATAGAGTATTGTGTTTTGAACCCAAAACACGATACTCGATTGCTTTGTTCGTGATGGGACCAAATGACAAGATTGTCCAAGCCCCATCAGAACTTGTGGACTCGGAACATCCTCGTCTTTATGTTCCCATTGATGTCGAGAAATTTAGACATGTTCGAAATACGACAGGATTACGTGCTGGTGATGCCCTTGACTTATTTAGCACCACATGAAAAATAATTCCTTAGACAATTCTAGTAATAGTTGTTGATCATTTCTACTCAGGTACTCATTATGTAGTGAGGGTTGTAAGTTTAAGTACCGTTTTCTCTTTACAAATGCACTTTTTATGGATTTTGGTTCACATGATATTTTCCAAAATGCCATTAATTTCACAAATAATTGAATGTTTGCTCTTAAGCAATAGGCTACAAAGAATGAAGAACACACAATTAAAAAAACAAGGATTTGATGTGTTTCGTGCAATCAGAGTAAATGTTCCACGTATGTTTAGCGCAAAAAGAGATTTCTACGTATTAGGCATATCAAAGATTAAGAAGTCTGATCAATATGTTAAATAAACTCTTTTAAGTCATTTAAAAAACTCGATAATAAAAGATCATCGTTTTATACACATGTTAATATATCTTACCAAGCCTAAATATTACTCCCTCCGTCCCAAAATATAAGTCTTGTTTGACTTTTTGAATCGAACTTTGACCTTAATTATTTTAGTGTGTATTATATCATACTTGATGCAAAATATATACATGGATAGTGCTTTATATGTATTTTCATTTGGTATAATTTTCATCAAGTGATATCACTACTAGAGATTTGTGAATAGAGCCCCCTTAATAGAGCCCGGTTTTAGTGAAAAACGGGCTCTAAAAGGATCTTGCGTTTTGAAAAAGGGTATAGAGCCATGTTTTCTCTCAGAAAACCGGGCTTTATGTTAGAAAAAGATAGAGCCATGTTTTCTTCGAAAGAACCGGGCTCTATTATTGATATTGAGCCATGTTCCCTATTATGAAACCGGGCTTTATGTGCTAAACCATTAGAGCCCTGTTTTCTTATGCAAAACCTGGCTACATTCCTCTGCCCGCTTTAAAATTTTCATTAGTCCCGCTCAAAACTTTTCCCAAAAATCAAATTCACATTTTCATTATCCCTCACTCCCTCCAATTGTTTTCTACCTACCCTTATCCTCTTCATCTCTTCTCACATTATGTCTCCATTTAGTAAATCTAATCATTCACCAATCTCACTCACCATCTCTTCAGTCCCCACACAAAACATAAATATTTATCAGGTAGTTTTTCATTTATCATGTTAATTTCGTCTAATTTGATTGGGTATTGGGGTGTTAATTCGAACTATACTTTTTTAATTGTTAGGGTTTGATTGATTAAAGATGACGAAGGAAGAAGGTGAGAATGGAAGAGATGATATGTTAATCGATGACCCTCAGCAAGTGGAAGATGAAGGATTCAATTCTAATTATCTCAAAGTTTATTACGGTAATTTTGTTATTCCAAACACTTTATGCTCATTATTTATTATTTCTTCTACTGATTTATAAGCAAGTTTGGTACTAATATTTTGTGGTTTCCATTTTGCTTTTACGACTTCATAGAAGTAAGAAGATCGATCCAAATTTAGGTCCTTTTACAATATCTTAGATAAATCTTAGGCAATTTTTTTAGAACGGCACACAATAAGTTAGATAAATCTTAGCCATATTTATTACTGCTCAGAATAATTATCAAAACAAGCACACAATAATTAGTGAACTATAAATGACACAAAGAATCCATTTTTTAGGCGACCGCTCAACCGAGGTGTTGAGCCCTTGGACTCCCACTCCAATTGTGACAATTAAGTCATTTCGATAACTACTTCTATACAGCACCATGTTTGTGCAGCAGTAACAAGGCCTTTTGGATTGAAATGGATCTGTGTTTGAAATTGAGTGACTAACATAAGTGTTATTATATGGGGTGGTTTGCTTGCCTATTGAAATTTGATCCGAGAAATGTGTCAAATATGTTTACAGGCAAGGTGGTACTTTAATTGCGACTCATAATGCTTTCCACCATTCTTGACGCAAGCTTAATTTTTTGCAGCATGTGTTATGAATTGTTATAATTTAGATAGATTTATTTGCTTTTCGCATAGTTTGTATTTAAATACATCCTTTTGTTTTACCTGTAAAAGGTACTAGTGAATATCTAATGTTTTCTTGTATATAATGTTTGATCTTTGTACAGTCCTCAAAGAGGCATGCAAACGCAGCATCAGGGGACAACATTTTTGCTCCTGTGGAAAGAGAGCTAGTGTTTGATATAGTAAGTTTCTGTAGTACATTCAATAATCTAAAGGAATACCTTTGTTCATTTAACGATTGTTTACGAATGTGTTTTCCAGGATATTTCGGATTATGATGATGCCCGATATTGCTGCTCTCGAGCAGATGTTTGCGACTGCTGGCCATTGATGACCATTGCCATCAAAGTGGTTGATAATGGTCTAAGAGATAAAAAATTTAGCTCGTGGCAAGCTGATTGTAAATACATTAATATTCATAATAATTCAAACGTCTTACGCATTTACATGTATCATTGTCTACAATGTTCATTTTGCCAAAAGGAATTTGATTTCATGTCTGGAAGCATTTTTTTTTTAATTATTTTTGTTCACATAGAGCCATGTTTTTTGATATAAAACCGGGCTCTATAACAGGTAATAGAGCCCGTTTTTAAAACCGGGCTCTATTTGCCTTTCAAATAGAGTCCCCCCCCCCCTTTTGTGCCCTCATGCAAAACCGGGCTCTTTGCACCTTTTCAACCGGGCTCTATGCCCTTTTTTGTAGTAGTGTATATAATACAAACAAAAATATTTACGGTCAAAGTTCGATTCCAAAAGTCAAATTGGACTTATATTTTGGGACGGAGGTAGTAGCTTTCTAAGACCACTTGCAATAGAAGAATGATATTTTGAAGTTTATATATATTGGTTAAATATGAAATTACCTTTTAGTTTTAAACGATGTGAGGTCACGTTTGCACATAATTACACATGAGATGCCGGGTTGAATTGTGCCTTATTTTGTTTTAAGATGTGAATAATAATTGTTTGACTATCTATACGTGCATCAACATGCCACAAGTTATAATTAATTATTTTGATAACATATTGCAATGTATGCACACTACAACAAATCTGTCATTTTTACACACTTTTTTTTTTTTTTTTACTTTATAAACCGTGAACTTTTTTTTTTAAGGCAAATTGCAAATTTCGTCCCTAATGTTTCCCAAAACTGCAAATGATACACCGAAAACAAAAAATTTGCAAATTTGCCATAGAAAGCTAAAGTGGCGTGCAAAATAGCCACCGAAAGCTAACCAACGTTAGTTCTCCTGTTAGTTATGGATATGTAATAAGTGAGAGTGAAAAAAAAAATAAAAATATACTTAATATGTAAAAACACTCCGGGACAAATTTACTAAATATAAAAAATGGCATCTAAACCAAACAGTTTTTTATATTGTAACACCCCTTTTTAATTAATGATATATCATTAACGTTTATGGTCTTTTTTTTGTACGACCTATATATACACGTTTCAATTTAAAATTTACAATAATTGTTTAATGTTGATAAACTTAACTAGCGTGATATGACAGTTTGCAAACTAGAACTTATTTTTCTATTTCTTTTTGGGATTCGTAAAAGGCAGCGCGGTTCATATAAGAACCAATAAAATATCGCAATAAATTTATAGCGCATCGTAGAAACCTGCCTCGGTTTATACGAGAAGCGAAATTGCATGACATTTGTGAGGTCGTTGTTATTACTTGCTATAAATTTAAAGGTATGGAAATAAATTGGGGATACATTAGAGAAAATTGATTTTTCGTTTCTTTTGTAATTATTAAATTTCATACGAAATAACATCGTCAAGAAATTCATCCAACATCCCATCAACCAAAATCTTTTTAGACAAATGAATGAATGACCTAAGCGTCCTCATTTCCTCATATATGGAACACATCGAAAGTTTGTACGATTAAGTTGAAATCTACAAGATTTGATTGAATGCAAAAACTTTCGCATATAAAAAATACGTGAAGTGTTGTAGTCAAACACAACATACAACTGTGAACATCATTTTGAGCTCGCCTACTACTTGTATGAATACATTGAGAGAGATTGTGAGTTGTAAGAAGCTATGTTCGACATATGAAGAAGTTTTAAGATAGTGCACGTTAAAAAAATATGTTAGAAAAATATGCTTGAAAATAAATGTCATCTTAATCAATTTTGCAAATTTCCTTATTGGTGTCTCCAGATGGTGTCTTTTTTTTTTTTTTTTTTTTTTTTTTTTTTTTTTTTTTTTTTTTTTTTTTTTTTTTTTTTTTTTT
>LBNU01020583.1:79235-102171 GCA_014162995.1 Artemisia annua | reverse complement strand
AGAATTTATCCATTTGATGATTAGCTTTTTCTCGGAGCTTTTGTTCATTTAAGCGTGATGGGTAAGGAATAGAAGTTTTGGATTTAGGGGCCTCAGCCGGAGTTATTGGAGGTTCAAAGACAACTCCCGGCTTTGGTTTTGTTTTTTGGACAACCTGAGGATGGACGTGTGCGGTACTTTGTGGGCTTGTAATTTGCACTTTGTCCTTAGTCGCCTCAGGTTCACGTTCCACTACCTTTGGAAGGGAGGAAGAAGAGGTAGTAGGAATCGCGGGTTCATCATAAGAAGCACCACTTCTGGTTGTGATCGCCTTAGCATCACCCCTCGGTTTAGCGATCATGTTGCTCGGAAGTTTTCCTAAGCCCGAGGGTCGATCATTTAAAGACTTCTTGATCTTAGAAATCTGGCTGACCAATAACCTATTCATTTCCTCTTGGGATTTCATGAATTGTTTTAATAACTCATCAGATGATGGTCCAGTAGGAACAATAGCTTGAGTTTGAGTAGGAAAATTTTGACCTCGGTTGTTTGGACCTTGGTTTTGAAAATTTCCTTGATTTTGGTTATTTCCATGAAAATTCCCTTGGTTGAAATGACCCTGACCTTGGTTTCGGTTAAAGTTTCCTTGGTTTTGGAAACCTTGGTTCTGATTATGGAAACCATGACCTTGATTGAAATTACCTTGGTTTTGATAACCTTGGTTCATTTGGTTCTGGTTTTGGAAATTTTGGTTACGGTTTTGAACATTTTGATTTTGATTAAAACCGGGAGGTCCAGGGTAGTGGTTAGGACGATAGTTCGGGTCCATCGGAGGACGGAATTGGTTACCTCCATGATTAAAAGGACCAGCTATCGCATTAGCTTCAAAAGGGTTACCATCGAGCGTGGGGGCCACCACAGGTAACACAGACTTCCACTTTTTTAACTTCAGCAGGAGAAGAAGTTTGTGGAAAAGAGACTTTCTTTTGGTTAGAGAGAACCAAAGCTTGAATGGCTTCCGTGAGTTTGTCAATCTTAGCATCGGTGCTAGATTGACTCACGAGCGATGAGGAAGAAGGACCAACACTCACTTGGGAAACAACCGGCTTGCTTCGTGTAGTGCGGACCTTAGATTTGTTCTTGATGATCGCTAAAGCTTCTTTTGTGGTTTTGCTCAGGAAATTACCTCCCGCGGAGGCATTAAGAGAATCTTGATCAGCTTGGCTCACACCATTGTAGAAAGTGTCGAGTTGCATCAACTCGGAGAAACCATGGTGTGGACATTTGCAAAGCAATTCCTTGAAACGATCCCACGACTCACTAAATGATTCATCAAATTTCTGAGTGAACTTGATGATCTCATTTTTAAGACTCGTGGTCTTGGAAGGAGGATATAATTCATTCACAATTTTCTTAACCAAATCCTCCCATGTTTCAATCGACTGAGGGGGTTGTTTCTCAAGCCAAATCCAGGCTTGCCCCTCGAGGGAGAATGGGAAGAGAAGAAGTTTGATTGCCTCAGAAGGGACATTCTTGTATTTGATGGTAGATGTGATCTTGTTAAACCATCGAATATGAGCATGAGGATCGTCCCGCTCAAAACCATAGAATTGACTTGAGGTTACAAGATTAAGTAACCCGGTTTTGAGCTCGAAACTATCAGCCACGATGGCTGGAACAACAATAGCATCTCCATAACCCTCGATGGGTGCTTGGAGAAGCTCATTCATCGGAAGATCTGCCATGACGACAGAAGTGGGAGAAACAGTACGAATCTCGGATTTGACTGCGGGTGCAGAACGTCTACGTCGTCTTCGAAGAATCTTAACAAGCTTACGAAATGGGCTCGTAGACCTAGAAGAACGAGTGCGCATGCACTAGAAAACAACTCTAAGAATCCTTAGAGCTGCAAGAATGTTTTTGGAATTTGAAAATACGATATTTTTGGGAATCGATCCGTTAAACGAATTAACTTCACGATTCTTTTTGGTTTTTATGAAAATAAGAAAATATGAACAAGGTTATGGTAAATATACAATGAGTGAGTATCAAAAATCACTAATCTTCAAAACACGTCTAGATACGCAGCACACCTCCCCGGCAGCGGCGCCAAAATTTGATTGGCTCTGAACAGTCAACTAAGACTGACTAAGGATTTGGTCAACTAAAGTCAAAAAATTGAGCCAATGCTAAACCAAGGAGTATAGAATGTTCCTTGGTCGTTTAATCCCAACGAGTTGTGCAATTGTACAAAAACGGATCTGTGATCGGGTGATTTTGAACAAGAAAAGGGTTTTGAGTGAGTGAACTAAGAAATATAAGACAAAGTAGCTTAAACAAGCTGTATGAACAAGCACGTAAAAGGAAATGACTTAAAAACGTTTAAAACCTAAAAACGTGTACGTTTAGTTTAAATTAACGTAAACGTACAAAATAAAACGTGAGTTTTAAGAAATAAAAAGGCTATGGATATGAAAATTATATTTTTACAATCCTAATGACATAAGAAAATTATTGGAAAAATAAAAATATTTAT
Source organism: Artemisia annua (assembly GCA_014162995.1). NCBI lineage: Eukaryota > Viridiplantae > Streptophyta > Magnoliopsida > Asterales > Asteraceae > Artemisia > Artemisia annua. Next base: position 99,656 of record LBNU01020583.1, on the reverse strand, counting down.
TAGACTTATTAATTAATTATTATTAATTAAAAACTATTTTAAACTATTTAATAATTACCTAAAAATTAAGAAAATGTAAAATAAGCCTATATAAATGAAATTAAAACTTAGAAAAATCTAAAATATTATAAAACAAATTTTAAAACTGAGAATATAATTATTACACTATTTATGTATTTATTATTAATTAATTACTATTTATTAATTACTAAAACTATTATTGATTTATTATAAATACTAAATAACCTAAGAAAAATCTGAAACTTTTTATATAATTATTAAATAAATACAGGAACCTATAAAAATTATAAAAACTATATGTCCTTAATGAAAATAAGCTAATAAGCAATTAAGCTCCTAAATAGAAGCTATCACTTAGCTTTAAAATGATGTTTTTGTGTTTTTTCTTTTACAAAACTCTTACACTACTGAAATGAAACAACTTTTACAAAGACAAAAGTTTTAGAATTGAAAAATAAGCAAAAAGGGAACTTATGAGCTTAACAGCTTGAGCTTTTAGGCTCAACTTGATGATTAAGCTCACACAAGCTAATAAACTGAGAACCAAGCAAAAATAAGATGAAAATAAGTTAAATGAACTGGAATGAACAAAATGGAACAATGAAATTCACTAATAAGCAATTCCAATGAACACTGTGAACCAAACACCCCCTGCAGTCAACTTGAAGGTCAATTCAAGCTTATGAAATAAGCTCAAAAGCCAAAATAAGCACTGGATATAGCAAGATGGTCTGGTGGGCTTTCCAAAAAGCCAAAACTCATCAAGTGGGGACACCTGGTTAGCTTATGAGGGGCTTATGAAAAAGGCACAAACTCACTGAATTGCTCAGTGATATACAAAATGGGACAAAGAAAAAGCTATTTGCAGCCTTATCAAATAAGCTACAAAATTGAAAATAAGCACAGGACCTTAGAGTTTGGTGGATGGGCTTTTCAAAAAACCAAAACACACAAGCTAAGGATCAATTAGGAGCTTTTTATGAGCTTGTAAAATTGACTCACCTACACTGATGAGTCAGTGTAGGGAGTTGTTTTGATAAAACTTGGTAGCATGATAAGCAATACAAATAAGCACTTAAGAGAAAAACAATCATACATGTAGAAAGCTAGCTAGAGGAGCTTTACAAAACCACAAAGTTCAGAAGCTAATGTAAAGCTTATGAATATAGCTAGCAAACCTGTGCACAGAGCATGTTTTGGAAAAACAGCTTAATGTAAAGCACTAATTAAGCAGTTAAACAAGCAAATTAAAAATTATAAAAAATATACTAAGGAAGATTAGCAGCCAAAGATTAAAACCTAAAAAGCACAAATCAAGAACTCTAATATTAAAGCCTACAAGAAATTGCAAAGTTTATTCAAAAATTTATTTTACTAAAAGTTTGACTTTTTAATTACCTAACTAGTTTGACTAATATGAACTTAGGATCTAATTTATCTAATGAATATGTTAAATTAAGCTGAAATAAGGTGAGATTAAGCTATATTATCAAGTTGTGAACTAGAATGATGAAAATGATCAAGTAACTTTCAACAGACCACAGATAAGGTAAGGTTAAAGGTAATTTTGACTTTTAATCAAATAACTGTTGGTTTTTCTTGTTTCACTGAGCTATATTGCACTGAATTATCCTACATCAAACAAGAACAAGGACTCTTAGAACCTTATACCTAGTTTACACATCAAAACAAAACAACCCTTAATCAAGTCTCAAATGTGATTTCCAAAGTAAGTTACTCAATTATTCCTCAACACTGGATCAGAACTTTATATTATCATATTATAAGACTAATTAAGCATAAATTAACAACAATTCCAGCAAGAAACTAACAAACAATCAGAATGCTAATTTTAACTGTGAAGAGAATTTTTAGCAATACTAAATTCTAACAAACAAGCTAACTATTTTAACCAATATTATGACTAAACAAGATCAAATGAACACAAAAGACCAAAAATTAGCAGCTAACAACAGTAGATTAAAGAAATGCCAAAAATTAAGGATTAAGCTTACAAATTCGAAATCTATCTTAGAACTGAGAACAAGGACCAATAGACCATTCCTATGAGTTCTCCACAGAACCACTAACCCAAAGCCATCCAATATTCACTTTGCTCCAGCTTAGATCACCATCTTCACAGCATTTTCCATTTTTATCTATTTATATGTGATTTTTTTGTAATTTTTGATTTATGAACCTAGACTGAATTTTAAAGTTTCTAAAAGCTTTAAGAAGCTTTCTGGGCGCTTATATGATTTAAACTAGTCCTTAACATCAACTACAACAACATGAAAGTAAATTAGAGAAATTGAACTTGAAATTGCAATAACTTGAATTCGTACTTAAAACTTGAAATTGATTACTGAAAAGAGTTTATAATACACTGAAAACATTGAGTACAAGCTTTTAGAACTAAAAATTACACTAGAAAAGGGAAAATTAAGCTATTCGACATAAACATAAGCTAAAAATATCTCTCTCTTCACTCCTCCTTCTCTTTCTTCTTATAGTGAACCTTTAGGGTTTCTTTGACCTTCTCAGTACTTCCCACCACAATTCTCAGCCCTTGGATGAGTTAAAACAATCTCAGCCTTTGAATCTTCTTTTGGCGCCAAAAAAGTCATAGAAGCAGTTAGGATTGCTTGGAGGGTTTTATGATCAATAAATGAATTTTGGATCATATGGAGGTTGGGGGGACAAGGGTGGTGAAGCTGAGGTGGAGGTGAGGAGGGTGAGCAGTAACAGGTACCAAGTGGGGGGGGGGGGAAGAGGGTGAAGGTTTGACTTGTGGGTTGACAGGGGGTTATAACAAAAACGGGGTGTTATAATTTTTGGGTTTTGGGCTGGAAAGGGTGTTGGGCCAGGGGTAGAGTTGGGCTGGGGTTTTAATGGGTTTGGTTTGTTTTGGGTTTAGAAATAAGGAAGGGTCCGTTTGGTTTTTTGTAATAACAAGGACCATTTTTGTAATTTTCCCAAGGTTGAGGGATTGAAAATGTAACTTCTCCAAAGATATCACAAGGACCAAACATGCCAAACTTAATAAACCCAAGGACCACTTTTGAAATTTTTCCATTTTAAATACCCAAGGACCATTTTTGACATTTTCCAAAAGTTCAGGGACCTTTTCTGCCATTCACCCAAAAATTCATTCAAGGACCAATTTTGATGACTTAAAATACTTCAGGGACCTTGAATGATAAAACTCCTCAATTTTGAACTTCAGGGAGTAGTTTTGCCCATCTTTGAAAGTTAGGGGACTGAAACTGCCAATTATGCAAACTTTGTTCGTTTTTCATCTGTTTTTAAACATTTTGCATTTGAGATATATAAAACACGATCCTTGGATATTTTTTGCATTTTGATGCGTTTTTGAGTGTTTTAAAATGTTTTGCAGCTCAGATTTGACCAAAAATGATGAGTGTTTGAGCACTCATCAGTAAGCATACCCTCAAATATGAACCTAGAAAAATTATAGGTAGTACCCTGTGAAAGACAAACAGTACCACAAGCAAGAGAGCTTGAGAATTGATCCCAGCCTCCTGACTTTGGACTAACACATTGGAGTAAAGTATGTACCAGAAACCTCCATTTAGGATAGAGCCTGTTTTTGTGCCAAATCTTTGTACCATCAGGTCGATAGCCAACAACAACCAACCCACCAAGAATCGGCTCATAATTAGTATGATATTCACCATCGGCATCATCCAATTGAAGTTGAGTCCGTACTAAGGACTCTGTAACCACATACTCCACCCCATCAATAGTAGCCACGAGCTCTGTAGGTTGACACTCAAGAGATCGTTCTTTAGCAGTCGCCCAAAATTGTTTGACCAATGATTCACATAAAATGGTAGGATAATGAGTGAGAGCGAATCTAAGTTTTGACATCAGCAAGAAGTCCACTATTGGATCGTATTCCTCATGTCCCTTAGCTTTTCCCAAAAATGCAACTTTGTTATGATCACCTTTGAAAATAAGAGCCGCCACTGAAGATTTGAGATATTGAGTTGTGAAATTGAGAAGTTATGAAATGTGTTAGAGTTTATAATGAGAGGGAATCAGTTATTTTGGGCGTGAGATACACACGTTAGGTTATTTGAGGCAGTTTCCTAACGTGGGAGTTAATTGACAAGGATCTCGGAGAGAATCATTGACCAATTTTGACTTTAATAATTACCCAAAATAAAATTCCCAATTGTCAGTATCAGCAGCAACCATAAGTCAAACAGCAGGAACCCTTGGTCAATCAGCAGAATCCCTAGTTGGTTTAACCACAGTCAACACATAACTCTGCCAGCAGGAATGAGTCATCAGCAGAAATGACAGTCAATCCGCAGGAACAACCCATCAGTAGAATCGACTTCGCAGTAAAATATCTTCTTTTGGTCAACTCTCCTTTAGTAAAATATCTTCAATTTTTACTTTCCAACTGCCTCGTATTAACTTGCATTAACTTCTAATTAAAGCTTAACCAGGCCTATAAAGGGGGCCTCAAATCACAATCAACACATATCAAACAATCTCTAATTCCCAATTACACACCAAATACTCCCATCAGCAGTAACACCATGAACCCTAACCCCAGTATCATTGAAATTGAATCCGATTCTTCATCTGATTCCTCTGAATTGAACAATGTCCCACCACCCAGATCTTTTAAACCAAGATATGGTTGTAGGACAAAGGAGCAAGCCAGAAAGAAGAAGCATGATGTAGGTGCTCCTCCTCCTTCTTCTTCTTCAGATGAAGATGTTTCACACCTTCCACGCTGGGTGTATGATTCAGAGGCCGAGGATGAAACAAGGCATTTGGAGAAGGTGTTTCTAGATGAAGGAACTTCTCAGCCACCTCCAGTCTCTGCGATGCGAACAGAGCCACCTCCACTGTCAATTGTTCTAACAAAAGAATTTGAGAGGGTTATGGCCGGAATGAGTAGAATCCCTGTTCCTAAGTCTTCTCAACGACTCCCAAAACCGCCAAAGCAAGTTTTAGGACTTGTTTGTAAAAAATTGTGGGACACAGAGATGCAAGCCAAAGGAGTCCATAAGAGCATGCCGGACCCCAAGGACAAGGGGAAGAGGAAGATTGACTAGTGGGTTGGCTGGGTAGATGGTTGGTTAGGTGTCTTTTGGGTGGTTGTTTAGTTGTAGTTTTTGTTTGTTTGTCTTGTTGATATCCCTTGTAATGTTCTATGATTAATAAAATTGCAGTTCCTATGTTCTGATTATACTGATGTGTCCCAATGTCATCAGCAGAAACAAATAACTACAAAACAGAACACAGAAAACACAACACACAAAACAAACTCAAACAAATAATGGTTAGACTACATAAAATGTACAACAATTAACCTGCAAAACAAAGTTAGTGATCAAAATCATAACTTAATACATAATATACAACCTTAATCCTCCCCTGAGGCATTTGCCTCCCTTGAGGCTTCTGCCTCCCCTCAAACATAACATTCAGGGGTTAACCATACCAATGTGGACAACTAAGTAATTAAACCTAGGACCATCAAAAGATTTGGTTAAAAATCAGCCACATTATCATCAATATGTATTTTAAGCACTTGAATCAGATGTTTTTCATTTGCATTTCTTATAAAATGGTGCCTAATCTCAATATGCGTAGTTCTTTGATGAAACACTGGATTTTTAACTATGCAAATTGTACTTTGGTTATCAATAAAGATTTTAGTGTTCATGAAATTGAACCCATAGTCAAGCATTTGATTTTGTATCCAAAGTACCTGTCCACAAAAATTAGTGGTAGCAACATACTCTGCTTCAGTAGAAGAGGTAGCCACAATGGTTTGCTTCCTGCATTGCCAAGAAATTAACCTTCTACCAAGAAATTGGAAACCTCCAGTAGTGGACTTTCTATCCTGATTAGCACCAGCATAATCACTATCACTGTAAGCTTCCAACACAAATGGAGAATCCCTTGGGTACCAAAGACCTAGCTTAGGTTGGCCTTTAAGATACTTGAAGATTTTCTTGACTGCATTTAAGTGGGAAGTCAATGGTGTGACTTGGTGTCTGGAACAAGCACTGACTGCAAATGTGATATCAGGCCTAGAAGCTGTCAAGTACATAAGTGAACCAATCATGGATCTATAGAGGTGAACATTAACAGCTTCATCTGGTTCATTCTGATTCTTANACTATCACTGTAAGCTTCCAACACAAATGGAGAATCCCTTGGGTACCAAAGACCTAGCTTAGGTTGGCCTTTAAGATACTTGAAGATTTTCTTGACTGCATTTAAGTGGGAAGTCAATGGTGTGACTTGGTGTCTGGAACAAGCACTGACTGCAAATGTGATATCAGGCCTAGAAGCTGTCAAGTACATAAGTGAACCAATCATGGATCTATAGAGGTGAACATTAACAGCTTCATCTGGTTCATTCTGATTCTTACGCTTTGGAGGTTCATATGGTGTAGTTGCAGTCCTCACATTCTCCATGTCAAATTTCTTAAGTATGTCTTTCACATACTTGTCCTGGCTGATGAAGACCCCCTCAGGCTTTTGTTTGACTTGCAATTAGCTTAATGTAACAACCCACTAATTTCCCCACTAACTTCCCCACTAACTCCCCTAGGTTAGCAAAGCCTTACTTACTTAACTTAGGCCCTCACTAAGCACAATCTAGGTTAGAAATGCCTATAGCTATTTCCCGAGTGAAATTTTTGCTTTACTATATCTCTGTGACCTAACTAACTTTTAGACAAGCTCACGTATCCATCTATGCCAACCACTACTATGTTTACTTGATGTAAACATCCCGGTATGTCAAGTTAAGGTTACAAACATATTTTCACTAAGTAAACTATCACTATAGTATACTATACTCATCAGAAAACCCTAATTGCACCTATGTGTTTACGGTTATCTTTAAAACCCTAATTGCTTACCTGAACTAGCTTGAAAGTGTTCAAGGCTTAGGTATAAGTTACATTGGCAACCTTAGGATATCTTAGACTCCCTAAACCCTAGTACAATTCCCTAGAACTTAGTTACAAGTCCCATAAGCACAAAACCCTAACTAGGTCATAACTTCCCAGAAACTAGGTTAAACTATCCCAAATCTTTACCATAAGCTATCACCACTAAGTATAAGCCTCCTAGGACTTAATATTAGTCATTAGACACTCATAGGACCCTAATCTAGGCACTAAACCATAGGCTAGACCCAAATCCCTCACTAGACAAAACTAGGCTAAAACTAAACCTAAAACCTAAACTAAGCTACCATAGCACCTCAAACCAACCAAGCAAGCATCCTAGCACCTTATACACCTGCTAGGGATAAGCTAACAACAAACCAAGTAGCACACAAGTAGGTGCATCACTTACTTGTGTACCCTTTAGGTCTCGGCAAAACCACAACCATAAACAACCTACAAACCGCCTCTCCAGCCCCTAGCTAGTATATAGCTCTTCCTTGTCATTCCTTAGACTCATCACCTCGACCCCTAGCTTCCATGAGTCGACCTCCCCCTCCTCGACACCTAGCACCCCAAAATGACACCTAAAACCCTCGTTAACCTATAAATATCCCCCCTCCTTCCACCATTTCACTTCAGACCATTTCTCTCTTCTCTATTACACCTATTATGTTGTACTAAGTCCCTAAGACTAGGAGGAGTCGAGTACAATAGCCCTAGACCTTGTCGAGTTGTGGTTTTGGTCGAGAAAACCCTAGTTTGCACATTAAGACTCCCACGACCTAGGTAAGCCTAACCTTTGATCCTATTAGCTTTAGTACTGACCTATGATAGTTAGGATATGCCTTAGACCCCATAGGAACTTAAGCTAGAGCCTTGAACCTTTTCATTTAGAACTTTACATTTTAAAACCCTAATCTTGCATAATTATGTGCTAAATTGCTTTATTATGTGCTATAATCTGATTTAAGTGACTTAGTTAAGTATATATTAGTTAAACGTAAGCTAGGAAACTTAGTTGTTTCATAAAAATATAGTTTACATGAATTTAGGACTAGTTTTGCATTAGTTTTCATGCATAGGGGTATATACTGTAAGTTTTTTAAAATAATAAGTTTAGGGACTGTTTTTAACATTTCTTAGAAGTTATAAGTATAAGGACTCTTTTTGCAAAGTTTTAAAACCTTAGGATAGAAAGTAAAATAAGTTATAAACATAAAAGGATTAGTTTTGCAAATAGTATAAAGTTAAGGGTAAAAAGGGTAAATAAGGATAGTTAGTATAGTTTAAGGAACATTTTTGTCATTTCTCTAAAATATATAAGTATAGGGACTAAATGTGCAGAAGATAGAAAGTTATATGCTTAAATGTTAAAAGTTTATAAGTTTAGGGTAGAAAGTGTAAATATGCAAACTTGAAGGGTATAAACGGACTATTTTCATGTAAGTATAAAAACCTATTTTAAGTTAGAAGCATAACACAATACTAGGGAGCTTCATGCGATGAGTATTATGTGGATATTTCGTTTTGACGAGTTTGCTGGGTTTACGATTTAAAGTGTCCTGGCTCCTCAAACGATTATTGCATATACTTCTGAGTTATGATGGCCCGAACGGTGTTATGCTATAACTAAACCCTAATAACAACATAACTCAATAGTAGGGAGCTTGATAACGCTCAAAGTTAACATGTTTTTAGTCGCGTTATTGTTTGTTTTACGCATGGAAATTGGTCATATTTGTATATATTTGTTACTTAATCGTGGAAAAGTGTTTATGCATGCAAATATAGCCAAAGACAGGTAAAAGTGATGAAAAGATGAAGAAATGAAGTGATCATGCACATTTGGAGAGTTTCGAGAAAATCAAGAAAGAAAGAAACCACGCATGGACGAAAGGATTTGATAAAAACAAGATTTCTATACATATTTATCAAGAAAATATCAAGTTCTAATGAATAAAGTCAAGCCACAAAGAAAGACAATGCATGCAACCCGCATCCGATCCGGTTGGAACAAACCCAAGATACTACCATCCGATCGGATGGAGCTCAATCCGATCGGATGGATGAAGCTGCAGTTACATGTTTGCATTTATTGGCGAATTTACTCCCCATAATCATGTGTGGCTGATCATTTCTGCTTAATAACTCAGAGGGAACGTTTTTACTTGAAGCATAAGTGTTATTATGCTATATAATGACAACTAGAGGTCTAGATTATATGTACCATCCAATATCTAGTATAGTATTACACCAAGTGCTTACTAGACCATCTTATATTGCCTGAAAGTTTACTAAGTGTGGTGAAAACGTCCAGAAAGTGTTGAGTTAGAGTCTCAAGCCTTGGTTCGAGTTTGGAGTTGTTTACTTACGTTAGTAAACAATTGGAGGAGTGTGGTTGCTAAAGTTCCACAAGTTTAATCATTGTAATTCTCAAGCTAGGTACACCTTGATACTTATAATGAACAATTGTTACTTTGAGTTTAATGAAAGTTTTCTTATTTACTTGTGTTTTAATATGATTGTTATGGAGTAATTTGTGATATGCTTGTGTGTATGATGTGATTGGTTATGGAGTATTCTTTTCATTGAAAAGGTGATGCATGAAAACATGTCTATTTTATGAGTTTGTTGGAATAACATCTAATCTTGCTTAATTTATTGGTAAAAACATTCTTTGGAAAAATAGGTCCGAAAGGAGTTTCAACTTGTTTTTATTACAAAACATAAGTGCACAAATTAGTATGGGATATGATGCTTGACACCCATCTTATTTACTTATTAAAATGGATTTGAGAAGATTTCATCACAAAAAAGGACCGAAAGGATTCGTAGGAATTCATAAGAAAAGAATTGATTTTCAAAACAACAATGTGTTAATAGAATTGTCATACTAATTTGATAAGGCCGAAAGAAGTCAATTAGGTGATTGAATTCTTAGTGGTAGTTAAACATGACATACATCATTGATTGAATAACTACTCATCCTTAGTTGTGCATCATAACAAGTTTACACCAAGCTTTATACTTAAATTTCCATGATACTCCTAATTACCAATCAAGGAATTACACACAAGTATATGCTTAGTTCTTATTGAGTTTCTTTTAAATTGAGATTTCTACAAATTTGGATTGACAACCCTTATTTTACAAACGTTTTTCTTATTACTTTAATCACCAAATCCCTTGGGACAACCTCGACTTACCCACCTTTACTATACCGGACGAGTATACTTGCTCGTATGTGTTAGATAGTTAATCGGATAAATCGTGTTTATAAATTTTAAAACTTGTACACATAATCGACACATCAGAGCTTCGTGTGAGGAGTATTAACTTATGAATTATGATGGCCCGAACGGTATTATGTTGATAACATAATACAATAGTAGGGAGCTTCATGTGAGGAGTCATATGCTTCTGGATTACGATGGCCCGAACAGTGTTATGTTATATGTAAAAATCTTAAGAATGATTAGTTAATAAAACCTAGACTAAGACTTGACATACATACACACACACCTACACTACCCTTAGGATACGTGAGTAAGCTGTCTAAACCCCTACCCTACTTACCTTAGACCCAGGTGAGTTTCGTAGCCTCACATCTTTTTAACTTTCACTCTAAATGCTTTACAAACCCTGTGAGGAATACATGCTTTAAACCGAATACAAGTCTTTTCTTTGGTTGTTGCACGAGTAAACTATCTGCCATCATTACATAACTAAATTCATGAATCTAATCACTTGGGATATTTTACCCAAGTGAACGCGAATATAGTTGATAGATCTATTGGTGTTTGACAACTCCCATTGGTTTACCTGTATCTTGGGCACCAATAAGTACTATATTTGAACCCTCTCTAAAGGATTAACTTTGGCAAGTTGTCCTTCTCGTCCCCTCATAGTTGGTCTGCAGACCCCATGACCCTGACTGTTAACGTGTGGTTCATGTGCTCAGTGCAATATATCATTTCTCTCTCTAAAACTTTTCCACACATAGGGTTTCTGCAGAACTCTGTGGAACTTGTATTCATACTACTATCACTAAAACCTATGACTCTCACTCAACCTTCGTGTTGACTTTTTAAGCATGTTATCCTAGGTATATGAGCACTTTAGGAACCCTGGCACGGAGTGGCACTGGACATGACGACGTCCAGAATAGTTATCATTCATCTTTTGTTTTTAAAACGTATCTTGGGGACCTCTCTTTTAGTAAAAGTACATCTTTTACCGTAAAAACTCTGATGAATAAATGAATGATAACTCCTTTTTCAAAACGTCTCTTTTTGAGTCGTTTTCTATTATCTTGTCTTTGTTTCCATGAAGTAATACCCCAACTCTAAATTCGTTACGATCTATAAAAAATGGGGTGTTACAGATTGGTACCAGAGCCTTGGTTATAGAGAACAAAAGGATTTTTCCTAAACTATAACTACTTTTTCAAAAAGTCCTTCGTGCCACTAGAACCTCCGAACTTGCCTTTAGACTCCCGACTTGCCTTTAGGTTAGATTATTAACTTGCCTTTAGGTTAGACTCCTCGAATTGCCTTTAGGATAGATTCTTCACTATTGCTTCTATGATAGATTCCCCACTATTGCTATTGCCTTTAGGATAAATTCCTCACTATTGCCTCTAGGGTATATTCCCCAATATTACTAATGCCTCTAGGGTAGATTCCCCACTATCACTATTGCCTCTAGGATATAACATAGATTAGGATATGCTAAGATTTCCCCACTATCACTATTGCCTCTAGGATATAACATAGATTAGGATATGCTAAGATACCTTCCCGAGTATTACGGTTAGTTATGTCTTCCTTTAACAATCCTATCATCGTTTTGGTATACTTTATCGGATAATTATGAGTATACTCCGACTACCCCTACTCACTCATCCTCTGGTTCTAATTCTCCGGAAGAATTAGCCCATGATGTATTAGTTAATTAAGGTTTAGAACCCTCCCCGAATGATCCCTATATGCAAACATATAATGTTTATATTCAAGCATATGGTGGTGATATTCCTACTTTAACCCCTACCCCACCTATACCCCACTTTAATAGTCAAGGTTTCTATATTCCCGAAGTAGTTTCCTCTCTTAGAAAACCCGTATTACACATTCTAGGATTCCCATACTTGAGGTTAGAAATAATTCTAGGATGCCCTTAGGTAAACATAAGAATAAACATAGGATACTTTGAATAGGCTATCTCTAAGAAATCATTGAGAAAATAGAAAATAAGATTAGAATCTTTGAGGATTATTTAGGTTAGAAACCAAGCTAGAACCCCGATAGGTAGAAACTAGAAAGACATCCCTATAAGATAGGATTTAGTCTAAGATAAGAATTATACTTGGTATCGAGGATATTAGAGTTAGTTATAGATTAGAAACCTTTAGGATACAGGAAACTTAAGAAAAACAAAGGGTGAGATGGAAAACTACCAACCTAGAACCCTAAGCCTCTAGCACCTAGTTTAGTAGTAGGATAGGAATACTAGCACCTTATAGGAACAAACCGTTTTGAGGATATAGTTTACCCACACTTAGTGACCTGCCCCTAATTAGGATTTCCCACATGACTTTAAGGATTTAGAAATTTCTAGGAATAATACACTATTAGGATATCCCGAACCTACCCTAAGTTTTATAAACACAGGCTTAAAACTCGAAGTTATTAGGAATTTTAAAACAAGTAAACTTACCTAGGAACACTAAAACTTATAACGATTAGGATCTCTTAGATTAGTATCACTATGCCTTAAGATGGGGGAAACGAACTTCCGTGGAATATAGTAGATCTTATTAGGAAATCTGCCCTTTTAGTTTTAGGTAGGATTCCCTATACTCTATTTCTCCGGTATCAGGCAATGTTCTAAGAGTTAGAACTTGCACCTTCCGTCTCTACGTAAGTATCTATTAGTTAGAACTTGCATGAATGTCTAAATTGAAATGACATTATTCTTATCCCATCTCATTCTTACGAACGTCTATAGAATGGCACGCACGAGAGCCACTACTCCCGCTACTCCCACTACTCCCGCCATGACTCAGGAAGCCATCCGGCAACTAGTTGTTGACAGTGTGACTGCGGTACTAGAAGCTAGGGATACTAAATGGCTAGAAACCCTGAAATTCCTGTGGTGAAGAAGAGTAGCTACAAGGAATTTATGAGCTATCAGCCCTTCAATTTTGATCATACAATATTTTGCATGACCAGGCCTTCGATGGTGATCAAAGGATATAGTGGATGTTGTGGTTGAGACAAACTTGTGTCTAACCTGAAAATAAGAAATACAAAGACACTACGTTAAGTGATTGTGCAGGGGTTGGGCCCTGCGAACCACCTCTGCCGTGTGAATAAGTATTTGGTATGGAAAACTTAGTGAGAGTATAGTAAAGTAGAGTTGTTTAGATTGCATACCAGACTTGTGGATCATCCAAGCTATTTATAGGAGAGAAAAACAGCTTGGAGAGTGCTTACACCTTTTTTTGAGATCATGGGGGCGTCTCATGATAAGTGGCAACCGCTAGGGGTTAGTGTCCCACTCCTCCTGGTTTAGCGGGAGAGCTAAGGAGGAAGATGAGACGTGGGTAAGACTTGGTCTTCCCCATGTTGAGACTTGGCATTGTTCCGTCCTTACATTTCATCGAGGGATAGCCCGAAGGGTTTAATCCTTCGACTGGCGAATTCCCATCTGGTAACTAAGTCATAGATGACTAGTTTTATGCGAATGAAAGTGTTAGGAGGCTAGCTAGAGCATGCAATTATGTAGGTTTCGAGCAGGCCCGAAGGGGAGTCCTTCGACCTGCTCGGAGGGTACATTATCAAGCCCCCCAGTCGAAAGTGACGTACATAACCGAGGGTACATTGCTTACGACTCTATCATCAATACTATATCTAAAACAACAAAGTATCCAAAAAATTCAAAAAAATACAACCATTCATAACTAATTGCGCATTAAATGCGACAATTAATATTCAAACAACTCGATAGTAGAGGAATAATGATGCAAGTCTCGGTAATAACAAAAGCCTATTCACAATTTAAATTACCTTTTGAAATCCGAATACACTCGATCATCACGGACACGTGTGCGGCGTTGATTAAAAGGACAAGTGGTATAAAATATTTTCACCCCCAACCCTAAATTATTTTACCTCTCCGCCCACCATCACACACAGCCACATACTTTGATAACTTTTCTGGTCAAAAGCACGACCCTGCTTTTCTCATTTCCCTCCGTTGAAAAGGAAAATTTTCATTTCTAATCTTTATCTGTTATCATTATGAGTATGAGCGCAAAATTTGTAATCAAAGAGCAAAAATGTACTCTATCAAAAGAGGCTTTACGTGAGTTTCTTGAAGATTACCCAATACCTAATAAGTATAAGATCATGCTTCCCAAGAGAAATCAGGCTATCTTTGATGCACCGAATGGTTATGTAGGGCTTTACACTCATGCTTTCACTTTATCAAACCTAAGAATACCGATTCACCCTTTGATTTTACTACAAAGTACATATCTCTAGGTTTAACCCTTTTGGCCTGGCTAAGCTCACAACATGTATCGTAATGTGTAAAGCCTACGGCTATGAGCCAACACTAAATGTACTTAGGGGTTTTATGAATCTGTACCCTGGTGGAAATTGGTTAACTTTAGCCAAAAGGGGAGATGCTGATGTCCCACCATTGCTTTTAAAGCCATTTACAAATATATCGGACTGGAAAGGGAGTTTCTTTTATATCCAAGATACAATCATACCTCCAGAGTACCCTGCCCTGTTGGATGAAGCATACAGGTTTGATAAGAGGCGTTTCAATGATGAGATTCCTTACACTGTTCGAAGGAATCCATTGTACCAACGCCTGGCCCGTCATCCAGTAAATGTGCAAACGTTCCCCTAGCCTATCCTGTATATGGCTGGTATCGTTGAGCGCTGGGAGGGTTCACCGTTGGAACCTGAAATTATTTGTGATGGAGAAAGTATGTACATTCACATTTGAATAATTTAAATAACTTATCTGATGATATTTATTCTTTTCTTCCATATCTACAGGAATGTCTTTCAGAAATTTCATTGTAGCTGGTGGAGCAAGGGAAACAAGTTTCCTTCCTAAGGATTCTAAAGAGGTTAGCTATGATGTTGGTTCCCCGTATGTTTCTATGAACAACAATGATGTTGATGCCATTGATGCTGAGCCTATCGCTTCCGCGAAGCCTATCAAATCGGAAAAACCATTGGCCATAGAGGAAGCACCACAACTTGTTGAGAATATCGCAGACTCAGATGATCCACCCTCCGATGAGGAGCCTGTGATGATCGTAGGGTCCTCCGGCATAGCCAATAGGGTACGAAGCAGGAAAGGTACAGAGGCAAAAGCTATCAAAGCCAACCCAAAAAGGAAACTTCTGTTACCCACTCCATCTTCAAGGACAACTAGGCAGAAGGGTCCCAAAGGTAAAACAATTCAGTCTGCGCCACGAGACCTTGATGATGACATTCATGGTAAGTGCAAGTTATTTATCATGTAAGAATGGTTAATACTACATGTATTTAACAAATATCTGTTGTGCAGGCTTGCCCAAAACCAAGGAGCTTCCGGATGCCCTTGCTTGTCACCAGCTAGTGGAGAAGGTCACCCCTCCTAGCTAGAGGGGAGACCTGGATAACATGTCCATGGAGGAGCTATGTGATCTGCATGACAAGAGCTATACAAGACAAGCAGTTCTGGATAACCACCTAAATGATCGTACGAGGGATCTGATCCGTACAGTGAAGGGTGCCAGGGAAAAAATGGATGCTATTCTTGCTAAAGAAAAGAAGAAGGACCAGGAACTTGCTGATCTAAAAGCTAAATGTGAATAAGCCATGGAAGAGATTGAGAAGAATCCGTTGGTTCAGGACCTGCGATCCGACATTAAGGATCTTGCAAAGAAGCTCAAAGATGCCCTTTCAGAATGTAAGAGGCTTCGTTTGGAGGAGGTAATGATGGAGGAATACAAGGAGGAGATTGCTACCCTGGAGTCCAAGTGTGAGGGTTTGGATTCGGAGAGAACAAAGCTCAAAGGAAAAGAAATCAAGCTCCGAGAAGAGTTGGATAGTTTGAAGCGTCAACACATGGCTTTAAAGAAGGATAGAGCTGAGGTCGTGTCGAAGGTTGTACCCTATATCGCTATGGAGTTGTACCATAGTGATGAGGTTGGGAAAGTGATAGCAGACTTGGTGAATGCTGCAATGTATCACGGGAAATGCACCACGCTTGAAGAGATTGCTAAGACCAGTAAGCCGGTGGACTTATCAAAAGTACCATACTACCGCTCTACTCATGAGAAGGAGTATGACCATGCCAACAATGTTCTAGCAGTAGCAGAGTACACCTTCCTCCGAGAGGCAACTAAGGACCCAACAGCTTCTGTTGATGCGCTCCTTGCTAAGAAGCCTCGAAGGGCACAACCTCCTTCATCCAACAAAAAAGGTACCCCTGTCTAGCCTCCATCAGTGAAGACAACTTAGGAGAAGCCTCCATCCCCATTGAACAAGGAATCTACTGTGCAGCCTCCTTCCTCTGGTGACAAGACTAACATTGAGGAACCTTCATGCCCTGCCAAAGCAAGTCCAGAGAAGCCCCCCTACTCAGTTACACAAAGAAGTCCTAAGTCCCCCCATGAAGCATGAAGGCTGCGTTGTTTGCAGTTGTTTGGCCCCAAGGGTGGTGTGTACCCTTTTAAAACAATTAACAATTTGTCCTTCGTGGGTTATGACCCACTTCTGAACAATTATTAGGCTTTCTTGCTTTTGAGGCTTCGGCCAAGACAATCATTATGTTTATGCCTGTTACTATCTATGCTAATGTGTTAGCATAGTTTATGAATGAGGGATATATATCCCAAGTTTGCTATTATTTGTTTCTTCTCTTAACGTTATTGATAAATGTTGTTATATATTTTAAGGCCATAGTAAGTACCTTCATTAACTGAACCAAGGGTTTTGGCAATCGTATAATTTGACTGCTGATAGAGGGTCGCGACACACTTCATCTTTATCCTTTTAGTGCAGAGGGCTTTGAATACCCTAAGACTCTTAGGAAAGTTAATGTGAGTTGAATGTAATGCTTTTCAAGATAAGGTTATCTTGATGTATTCTTCGAACATTGAACTTTAAGTACTTGGTTGATAAAATCTTTGTTGTATAAAACAAGACAAGATATTTTAAGGGAATGTGTCATATCATTAATTGGGTAGGGAGGATTACATCATTTTAAGAAATGAAAACTAAGTCACCTACCATTAATGCTTCTTTCCCATCATGAGAAGAAATCAATACATGAATGAAAAACCTTCTAATTGCGAATTCCGTATTAGAACTTACGAAGGATAAGGCAATCCAGGCTTGTAGGAGGGTTGCTAGCATGTGTACCTAGCTGCTGCCTCATTTACTCTTCTCGAAGTAGATGTAAGAAAAGTCCTTTGTTTATTATACTTTGAACTTAAACAGGTAGCATATTACCTAAAGGATGTTACGAACTTTGATTCTTAGAGAGCGATAAGTTTTTTACTCCTGGATCATTTTGTTGAAGCTTGCTGCTCCACCCCCGATTCGAAACTAGGTTCGACGAGGTGTTTGTCTTTTTTCGGACTATGCGAGTTTTCACGCATCTTTAGGTCACCCACTTGATGCTTTTCCTCGCTTTTAGCCTCTAGGGTCTTTCTGTTGGAAGACATCTTTGTTTCCTCTACCTCCGTAGGCTCATCTATATGTCCTTCGAAGTAACCTTCCATCCCATACTCTATATCATACTCTTCCAATTCTGTAGTCCATTTGACCATTCTCACTGATTTGTCAGGCTTTAGGAATGTCCACTCAATCGGTTTATCAGTGAGTACCCTGATGGGATGATCCGTGAAGTACCTTCGAAGGTACCTCGTGGCATAGACAATAGCTAAGACTAGCTTTTCTGACTCTGCATAGCTTCGTTCCACTTTCGGTAAAGCCTTACGGACGAAGTATATTGGTATCTGCATGTTCCTTTTCTCCGCAAAGAGCATTGCGCCTACTTCATCGAAGGATGCTGCGACATGTAGGAGCAAAATTTCACCTCTGACTGGAGGTGTAATCGTTGGCAAGATTTCCATGCAATCCTTCCACCGTTGGTAGGTTGTTTCGGCCTCCATTGTCCATTGCTGGCGTGTTTCGTTTGTGCGGGCTTTGAAAGGTGATGGGGACTTGCCGACGCCATTCGATAAAAATTCTCTTAATGCTTCTAGCTTGCCTTTCGGACCGTGAGATTTCCCTGGTGATCTTTCCCTATGTGCCTTCGAGGTAGTTCCCTCTTTGGCCCTGATCTTTCGTCCATCGGGTGGATGTTCACTCGACCGCTCTTTCTCGATGACGAAAGAGCACATTCTCGGATTTAGCTTTAGATTTATTCTCCTTAACTACACAAAGGTTTCTTCGATATCATAAAGGAGGTCTTCTTTTGCTTTGCTTTGCGTAACCAAGTATCCTTCATGAACTCCAAGGTTTTTCCCTAGCTGTTTCTCGAAGACCCTTTCTATCAGCCTGTTGTATGTAGCCTCAGTATTCTCTAAACCAATGGGCATTCTTCTAAAATAGTAGGTACTTTTGCCTACGTGAAAGGCCGTTTTTTCTTCGTCTTCTTCTGCTATCTGTATCTGATGGCACCCTTTGTCTGTACTGAGGAAACATTCCCAACGAAATTCAGATGATGACCGTTGTTTTCCTATCGGCAAGTGACTTTCTTTTCGGCAAGCTTTGTTGAGGTCTTCGAAGTTAACCCGTATCTTCCATTCTCCGTTCCTTTTTTGGGTTGCAATTGGATTAGTGACCCATGGAGGGTTTTCGACCCTTCTGAGTATGCCTGCCTCCGTGAGTCTGCCAACTTCCTTTCGAATAACCATGCTCCGTTCAGGTGTCACATGGCGGGGCTTCTGCTTAATCGGCCCAATGTGTTTGGACTAATTAAGCTTGTGTTCCATATTAAAAGGCTTGTTGTCGATTGTGAGTGACCTTGGAACCCCTGTCATGTCCGAATATTGCCATGCGAACACATCTTCATAGGCTTTGAGCAACTTTTCCAACCTTTTCTTAAAAATGGTCGGAAGTTTCCTTTCGCTCACAACCTTTAGTTTGGGATAGGAGTTGTTTATCACAATGTGTTCCTAGCTTCCCTACGCTTCGTTGTTTGTCTCGCGGATTCTTGGTTACGTCTTTCCTTTCTCTGCCGGTTCTCCTGTACATTTTGTTCATCGTAGCTAGAGAAGATAGTGCCAATGCCATGTTCTGTTTGGAACTTGACTGTAGCATGTACGGTGGAGACTACGATGCCCATCGTTTGCAAGGCAGTTCTTCCAATCAGCATATTATAGGGGGATTGGGACCTTACGATGATAAAATTGAGGATCTCTGTCCTTGTAAATCTCCCTTCTCCCAGTGTCACTTCCAGAGGTATTTCTCCTAGAGGCCATAAACGCTCACCCGAAAATCCTACCAAAGGGAATTTTAGCTTCACTTGTTTGGCTTTAATCGAAGGCATGAGCTTCAAGAAGCAATGTTCGTAGATTATTTCACAAGAACTTCCATAGTCCATATAGATTTATCAACCTCTAGGTTTGAGACTACAACTTTAATGACTACCGGATCTTTAGAGGGAGGCCTTAGTGCTTCGGAAGGGAACGTTATCACCATTGGTGGGACACAATTGCCAACTCCTGAAATCTCTAATATAAGTTTTGACATCGTCCCCTTCCACAGTCCAAGTTGATAAAACTCACTCTTCCATTTTCTTAACTTCCGTTCGAGGCATATTTCCTAATCAGAGCTTTTGAATTCAGCAGGTTAACTTGTATGCCTCCTCTATTCTATTGGTTGGGCATACGGTTCCACCAGGACAAGCTTCCTCGGTAAGATACCGGTAGCAAACTTAACTATACAATCCTCAGTACAATTATTCTTACGGAGAATACTGATGCATTCTTCAACCAGTGAATCAGTCCTAATGGCCTTATGTCCCCTTGAAATTTGATAATGTACTCTCCGAGCAGGG
The DNA here is from genome assembly GCA_014162995.1 of Artemisia annua. Taxonomy (NCBI): domain Eukaryota; kingdom Viridiplantae; phylum Streptophyta; class Magnoliopsida; order Asterales; family Asteraceae; genus Artemisia; species Artemisia annua. Next base: position 79,602 of record LBNU01020583.1, on the reverse strand, counting down.
TTGAAGGTACTCCCCTTCGTGGCCTGCTGAAACCTACATATTCGCCAGGCTCTAGCTCAGCGTCCTAGCACTTCATTGGCTTATACAACTAGTCATCTTATGACTTTAGTACCAGATGGAATTCGCCAGTCAAGGATATATAACCCTTCGGGTTATCCTTCGATGATTAATAGAAGGACGGAAAGAAATGCCAAGTCTATACTTTATGGGAAGACCAAGGTCGTAAGCCGACGTGTCATCTCTTCATCCTTAGCTCTCGCTGCAATGTAAACCAGGAGGATGGGACACGTAACCCCTAGTGGTGCCACTTATCAGGACGCGCCCGATGATCTTCGAAAAAAAATGTTAAGCATCTCCATCTCTCTTT
>LBNU01020583.1:30779-79122 GCA_014162995.1 Artemisia annua | reverse complement strand
ATCAGTATTCTCCCGTAGTAATTGTACTGAGGATTGTATAGTTAAGTTTGCTACCGGTACTCTTACCGAGGAAGCCTTGTCCTGGTGGAACTCGTATGCCCAACCAATAGGAATAGAGGAGGCATACAAGTTAACCTGGACTGAATTCAAAAAGCTCATGATTAGGAAATACTGCCCTCGAACGGAAGTTAAGAAAATGGAAGATGAGTTTTATAACTTGACTGTGAAGGGGAACGATGTCAAAACTTATATTAGGAGATTTCAGGAGTTGGCAACTTTGTGTCCCACAATGGTGCCGACTGCTGAAAAGACAATAGAATTTTTCATCGGAGGTTTGCCCCGGAGTATCGAAGGGAATGTTACTGCCTCTGAACCGCAAGATTTAGAGGAAGCCATTAACATAACTTTGAGGTTAATGAATCAAGTAACAAAGCACAACACTGTGCCAGCGCCCAACGATAATAAACGAAAGTTCAACGATAGGAGAGCTTTCGATAACACCCGTAACGTTGATGGTAATAATCATACCAATCCCTATCCTCAACTAAACCCAAGGCAAGAAGTTGTCAGAGCTTATGCCGCCACTCCAAATGAGGGAAGTGGTTATACTGGGAAAGCCCCTCTGTGTGAGAGATGTGCTTTGCACCACACAGGGCCTTGTTTCATCAAATGTACTACATATAACAAGGTGGGCCATCAGGCAAAGGATTGCAGGCAAAAAGGACCAGCCACTAGGGGTTATCCGCCACTAGTAACGGTCACTTGTCATGCTTGCGGAGAAAAAGGACACTTTGTTGAGGATGGGAGACTATAACAACCCACTAATTTCCCCACTAACTTCCCCACTAACTTCCCCACTAACTCCCCTAGGTCAGTAAAGCCTTAATAACTTAACTTAGGCCCTCACTAAGCACAATCTAGGTTAGAAATGCCTATAGCTATTTCCCGAGTGAAATTTTTGCTTTACTATATCTCAATGACCTAACTAACCTTTAGATAAGCTCACGTATCCACCTATGCCAGCCACCACAATGTTTACTTGATGTAAACATCCCGATATGTTAAGTCAAGGTTACAAACATATTTTCACTAAGTAAACTACCACTCTAGTACACTATACTCATCAGAAAACCCTAATTGCACCTATGTGTTTATGGTTATCTTTAAAACCCTAGTTGCTTACCTAAACTAGCTTGAAAGTGTTCAAGGCTTAGGTATAAGTTACATTAGCAACCTTATGATATCTTAGACTCCCTAAACCCTAGTACAACTCCCTAGAACTTAGCTACAAGTCCCATAAGCACAAAACCCTAACTAGGTCATAACTTCCCGAAAACTAGGTTAAACTATCCCAAATCTTTACCATAAGCTATCACCACTTAGTATAAGCCTCCTGGGACTTAATATTAGTCATTAGACACTCATAGAACCCCAATCTATGCACTAAACCATAGGCTAGACCCAAATCCCTCACTAGACAAAACTAGGCTAAAACTAAACCTAAAACCTAAACTAAGCTACCATAGCACCTCAAACCAACCAATCAAGCATCCTAGCACCTTATACACCTGCTAGGGATAAGCTAGCAACCAACCAAGTAGCACACAAGTTGGTGCATCACCTACTTGTGTACCCTTTAGGTCTCGGCAAAACCACAACCACAAACAACCTACAAACCACCTCTCCAGCCCCCTAGCTAGTATATAGCTCATCCTTTTCATTCCTTAGACTCACCACCTCGACCCCTAGCTGCCATGAGGCGACCTTCCCCTCCTCGACACCTAGCACCCCAAAATGACACCTAAACCCCTCGTTAACCTATAAATACCCCCTCCTTCCACCATTTCACTTCACACCATTTCCCTCTTCTCTAGTACACCTATTATGTATTACAAAGTCCCTAAGACCAGTAGGAGTCGAGTACAATAGCCCTAGACCTTGTCGAGTTGTGGTTTTGGCCGAGAAAACCCTAGTTTGCACATTAGGACTCCCACGACCTAGGTAAGCATAACCTTTGATCCTATTAGCTTTATTACTGACCTAGGATAGTTAGGATATGCCTTAGACCCCATAGGAACTTAAGCTAGAGCCTTGAACCTTTTCATTTAGAACTTTACATTTTAAAACCTTAATCTTGCATAATTATGTGTTTATGTGCTAAATTACTTTATTATATACTATAATCTGATTTAAGTGACTTAGTTAAGTATATATTAGTTAAACATAAGCTAGGAAACTTAGTTGTTTCATAAAAATATAGTTTACATGAATTTAGGACTAGTTTTGCAATAGTTTTCATGCATAGGGGTATATACTGTAACTTTCTAAAAATAATAAGTTTAGGGAATGTTTTTAACATTTCTTAGAAGTTATAAGTATAAGGACCCTTTTTGCAATGTTCTAAAACCTTAGGATAGAAAGTAAAATAAGTTATAAACATAAAAGGACTAGTTTTGCAAATATTATAAAGTTAAGGGTAAAAAGGGTAAATATGGATAGTTAGTATAGTTTAAGGACCATTTATGTCATTTCTCTAAAATATATAAGTATAGGGACTAAATGTGCAAAAGATAGAAAGTTATATGCTTAAATGTTATAAGTTTATAAATTTAGGGTAGAAAGTGTAAATATGCAAACTTGAAGGGTATAAACAGACTATTTTCATGTAAGTATAAAAACCGATTTTAAGTTAGAAGCATAACATAATACTAGGGAGCTTCATGCGAGGAGTATTATGTGGATATTTCGTTTTGACCAGTTTGCTGGGTTTACGATTTAAAGTGCCCTGGCTCCTCAAACGATTATTGCATATGCTTCTGAGTTATGATGGCCCGAATGGTGTTATTTTATAACTAAACCCTAATAAAAACATAACTCAATAATAGGGAGCTTCGTGTGAGGAGTATTAACTTCTGAATTATGATGGCCCGAACGGTATTATGTTGATAATATAATACAATAGTAGGGAGCTTCATGTGAGGAGTCATATGCTTCTGGATTACGATGGCCCGAGCGGTGTTATGTTATATGTAAAAATCTGAAGAATGATTATTTAAGAAAACCTAGACTAAGACTTGACATACATATACACACACCTACACTACCCCTAGGATACGTGAGTAAGCTGTCTAAACCCCTACCCTACTTACCTTAGACCCAGGTGAGTTTCGTAGCCTCACATCTTTTTAACTTTCACTCTAAATTCTTTACAAACCATGTGAGGAATACATGCTTTAAACCGAATACAAGTCTTTTCTTTGGTTGTTGCACGAGTAAACTATATGCCATCATTACATAACTAAATTCATGAATCTAATCGCTTGGGATATTTTACCCAAGCGAACGCGAATATAGTTGATAGATCTATTGGAGTTTGACAACTCCCGTTGGTTTTCCTGTATCTTGGGCACCAATAAGTACTATATTTGAACCCTCTCTGAAGGATTAACTTTGGAAAGTTATCCTTCCCGTCCCTTCATGGTTTGTCTGCAGACCCCATGACCCGGACTGTTAACGTGTGGTTCATGAGCTCAGTGCAATATATCATTTATCTCTCTAAAACTTTTCCACACATAGGGTTTCTGCAGAACTCTGTGGAACTTGTATTCATACTACTATCACTAAAACCTATGACTCTCACGCAACCTTCGTGTTGACTTTTTAAGCATGTTATATTAGGTATATGAGCACTTTAGGAACCCTGGCACGGAGTGGCACTAGACATGAGGATGTCCAGAATAGTTATTGTTCATCTTTTGTTTTTAAAACGTATCTTGGGGACCTCTCTTTTGGTAAAAGTACATCTTTTACCGTAAAAACTCTTATGAATAAATGAATGATATCTCCTTTTTCAAAAATGTCTCTTTTCGAGTCGTTTTCTATTATCTTGTCTTTGTTTCCATGAAGTAATACCCCAACTCTAAATCCGCTGCGATCTATGAAAAATGGGGGTGTTACACCTAAGAAGAATGTAAGTTCTCCCATGGCATTCATCTCAAATTCACTCTTCACTAAAGACTCAAATTCTCTGCACCAAGCTTCCTTAGTGGAACCAAAAATGATATCATCTACATAGACTTGAACAAGGATAATATCCCTTGAATTCTTCTTGATGAAGAGTGTTTTATCAATAACACCTCTTCTATAACCATGCTTCAAGAGGAAATTTGATAATCCTGCATACCAAGCCCTTGGTGCTTGATGTAGTCCATAGAGAGCTTTCACAACCTTGTACACCATCTTAGGGTTCTGAGGGTCCTCAAATCCCTTAGGCTGAGTCACATAAACTTCCTCATCAATCTTGCCATAGAGAAAAGCACTCTTGACATCCATTTGATAGACTGTAAATCCTATATAAGAAGCAAAAGCCAAAAATAGTCTTATGGCCTCAACCCTTGCCACTGGTGCAAAAAATTCATCATATTCAATACCCTATTCTTGTCTGAAACCTTGAGCAACCAATCTAGCTTTGTTTCTTACTACAATGCCTCTAGCATCCCTTTTGTTCGTGAGAATCCATTTTGTTCCAATAGCTATCTTTCCATCAGGTAGAGGCACAAGTATCCATACTTCTTGATTTTTAAATTGCAGCATTTCTTCTTGCATAGCCTCCACCCAACTTGGATCTCCAAGAGCTTGTGCTACACTGGTTGGTTCAACTTGAGAGAGAAAGCAGGCAAATAGACAATGTTTATAATCTGTGTGATTGTCCCTTTGCTGACTAGAGATATAGGTAATAAAAGCACATTCACCAAACTTTGTCTTTTTCACTGTGCTTCTTGTTTGAACATTTGCTTTGGGATCTCCAAGAATCTGAGATTGAGGATGAATTGTGTTTATCCTCTTAGTGGCAGTAGGATTGACTTCTACAGTGGATGAAAGGTTGTTGAGTGTGGGAGCAAAGTCATCATCATATGAAGAGGAGTTGAAAATCCCATCACTTTGTTGATGATTACCAAGATCTGAGGGACTTGGATATCTTGTGAGAGGTTCTGCAAAGTTGAATGATTGACTAGTAGGAATGAAGGAAGGATCAGCAGAAACAGATATGCCAGTGGGGACACCATCAGCAGAATTGGTATTAGTAGCAGTTGGAACCCCATCAGCAGGAACTGAGTTACTATCAGCAGAATCCAGTTTCCTGCGGGCATCTTCAGCAGATTGCCTCAAGAGCTCCTCATTATCTTTTGCAAATTCAAAACTAAACTTTTCAGTAGCTTCCTTTGCAACATGTTCATGTCTTTGAAGGCTAGCAAGATCCTCTGCATAACTTGAATCATCTTCATCCATACCAGAAACATTTTTGACTTGGGAACCTGAAAAATTGTTAGAAGGGAAAGAAGGAACAACAATTGTTTGTTCATCACACTCTGAGTCAGAGTCATCATCCAGGGTACCTGCAGTGTTAGTTTGAGATTCTGGTGTACCTGCAGAAGGATTAGTTTTGAACCTAGTATAACCCAAATGATCAGTTAAATAATCAAGGTCAAAATACCAATCATGACCTCCACCTTGAACATTAGGTTTATCTTCAAGAAATCTAAGGTTAAGTGTTTCTTCTATCCTTTTGGCAGATAGATTATATACCCTGTAAGCCTTACTGTGAGCTGAATTACCAACTATATACCCCTCATCAGCTTTCCCTTCAAACTTTCCCAAGTGGTCACTGGTATTAAGAATAGTCACATGACACCCAAAAGGCCTAAAGTAACTAATGTTAGGAACTTTCCCAGTCAGTAGTTCATAAGGTGTCTTGTTGTGAGGTCTAGTAATCAATACCCTGTTCAAAACATAGCAAGCAATGCTTACTGCTTCAGTCCAAAACATAGTGGGTAGCTTAGAATCAGCAAGCATAGATCTTGCTACTTCTATGAGGGTTCTATTCTTNACTAATGTTAGGAACTTTCCCAGTCAGTAGTTCATAAGGTGTCTTGTTGTGAGGTCTAGTAATCAATACCCTGTTCAAAACATAGCAAGCAATGCTTACTGCTTCAGTCCAAAACATAGTGGGTAGCTTAGAATCAGCAAGCATAGATCTTGCTACTTCTATGAGGGTTCTATTCTTTCTTTCAGCAACCCCTTTTTTTTGTGGGGTTCTGGGATTGCTATAGTCCCTTTTAATTCCCTTAGACCCACAAAGTTCAATTAATTTAGCATTTTTAAACTTTGTCCCATTATCACACCTTATTCCCTTAACCTTTTTGTTTAGCTGGTTTTCAACAAGGGCCATAAATTCTTTAAGAGTCTGAAAGGTTTCATCCTTAATTCCCACAAAGAATACCCAACAAAACCTGCTATAGTCATCAGTGACCACCAGACAGAAGTACTTGTGATCAATACTTCTGACAAAAGTAGGACCAAAAAGATCCATATGAAACAACTGGAGAGGTTCTGAAATTTTGCTCACAGCTGTAATGGCTTTTGATGTGCGTGATGTGTCGTTGCGGTTTAGCAGTGTTAATGCCTATTCAAGTTTTACATTTATATTTAGCCGACTTATCAATAACACACACACTTAATGAGTAGTGTAACCGGACAGTTTGTATATAATGGTAAGTGGAGTGTCGTTCACTAAGAGTGGAACGTATTACCTAGTTATCCTAATCAGTATTTTAATATCTAAGTTAGCTTTACAGTCTAATCTAACGAAAGGGGTTCAGCCAGAGAGACTGGCACAGTTTGGTTATTTTAATTAAAAAGTAAAAACTAATGAGAACAAATCAGCGAATAGCATACACGTACACAGATAGATAATAGAGACAATAAGAAGATCTGTCCTGATAATTAAGCAGCTTGTCACTTGTTTTATTGCTAGTTTTATATGAAGTGTATATAATTAAGCCCGTACTCGTTGGTTTCATTATATCGGCGAGTAAACCCATAATGATTACTTATGAATATCCTATTTATCCAAAGACATCGGATTAAATAGGCGAGGAAGGGGTATGGCAGCCCAAGCAGTGCTCAGCTAGACACAGAGGTAATCAATGCACTAATATAAGTTCACCAAAGACATCAAACATATAACCTTTAATTTATGGGAAAGCAATTTTAAGGCGGGCATTTGATTTTGCGTACTCACAAACTACCGGGCATCATTCCTGATGAATTAAAGCTTACTATTACAATAAAACAAAACTACTTAATGAATTGAATACATGCAGGACCTTCTTACAGCTCTAAGATCTTCGTTTGGGGTGTGTCTTGTGTTGCTTGTTCGTCTGAATTCGCCTCCTTAGGGTTATGGTGCACACAAAATTCGTCTAGGTCTTGGGGTATTTATAGTTTCTGTCTGAGGGTTCGATGCGGCGCATGTAATGAGCAGATGCGGCGCATTGACTTAACTTCGCGTGGGGTCCAAGCTTATTATATTCTGGAATATTCGTACACCGCCTTTAGATGCGGCGTAACTTGAATCTTTATGCGGCGCATGTCCTTCAGTTGTCTTGGATTGTTTCTGGTGAAGTCTTGATAGTGATACGCCGTATGTCAATTGTGTGATGCGGCGTATCTGGAGTAGAACGAGCTTGATCTTCTTCTTTGACCAAAGTTTCATATGCGGCGCATGGTAGAATTCCATGCGAGCATTCTTCAAAGTCAGGCAATGGTCTTCGAATTCATCTAAGTATGATATTGCGGCGTATTTGTTGAGTTAGATACGGCGCATCTTCTGGGTTTCAGTAGACTTTTGACATCTTGCTCATTTTGCTCCATAATTAGTCCAAATCGCCAAGTTTCACCTTTTATCTGTTTTTACCTGAGAATCACTAAAGTAAATATTAAAGCACCGATTCTCATACATAATAGAGTAAAACAAGTTAAATAAATAGGATAAATGATGATAATAAAATGTACTTATTTGAGCTCATCAAATATCCCCTCACTTGAACTTTACTTGTCCCCAAGTAAACCTTAGATTTAATCTTATGAAAATGTATCCTAAAAGGTATTAGGATTTGTTTTTAATAGTTAAGCACGTATTCGTTTTATAATAATCACACAACCAACCACTTAACGAAGTAGAAACAAAATAATTTTTTAATATAAAACAATTCTAAATTGTTTAGTTGCTAGTTGTGACGAATATTCTATCATAAGCTTGACAAGTATACGCATATCCCCCACTAAAGCCAAGGAGTAACAAGTCTAAAGCGGTAAAATGGGTTAGTTGGTTAAGGGTTGATCATCCTTTTTAATCTCTATTGATCTCATATTCCAGTAAAGGCGACAAAATCACGAATACATGATCGAATCCACGACCACGATACTCGCAATTGCTCAATTCCTTAACTCGAATAGGCTAAAGATAGGACCAAGTAATCTTCACCAATAATATTATATCCAAAAGGACGACAAAATCATAAATACATAGCCGAATCCAGACTACGATACTTAAGATTGCTCAAATCCCTAATCTCAATAAATCAAAGGTTCGGATGAAGAATGATATAGGGTATGGATAATATTTGGGATATAAATTGGTGTAACATAAAAATGAACAAAACAAATAGATTAAAATCCTAAGTGTGGTTAATTACTTTCCCAACCATCCCATGAATAAGACTCATATCATTGAATAACTCACGCTTTTGACTCATGTAACTCACGCTTTGGGTAGACACGAATTATACTCAATAAAATCTTAAAGGGAGAATTGCATAAATACCCACTAAAACTCAAAAACTTGCATATTTCCCCAAAATACAAGTTTTCAATGCATGATGTACAATGCAAGTGAAGCATGTTTTGGGTATATATGCAAATATGCAAGTTTTAGTGGGTATATATGCAATTGCCCCAATCTTAAACAAAGAATAACCTTAGTTGGCGTTCCCGTAACGGCCAACTCCCATTCAATCATAAATATAATATACAATAACAAATAGTGGTGATATATCCCACTTTACAAAACTTTACATAAGTTGGTTAAAACAAACTTCCAACTTTTTCTTATTTCTTTTTCTTTTCTATTTTTTCAATTTTTTTTGAATGTGTAAAATTTCACAACTTTTTCTATCACGATTTTCCCGAATAATTTTTCCATACTTTTCATAACTTTCATAAATAATTGTAATAGTGAAAGTAGTAAACACACGAAAAATAAACTAAAAATATACAATATGTACTTTCACTCCAATTGGATTGTGCAATTTCCCGACCTAACCAAAGATAATGAATTACGCACGCGAACACCGGTAATGTAAGGAAACACACTTTGCCTAAAGTAACTAACCACGGATTTTAATCTACAGGGTAGTGATGCGCGGGATTGCGACCACGCACTAGGGTTTTACCTCTCAAGAGATCTTGAGAAGCTTGCAATCCCCACCAGGCAGTGTACCTGACCGATGTAGTATAGTGTAGTGGCAAGTACCGGGGGATTGATCGTTCTCTCAGGGAATAGTGTCGTTATGATTGAAAAGCTACTCTAATAGGTCTAGGGGTGAGGGAAGATTCTTTTTGTATTTTATATTTTTAGGAAAGCAAGTAAAAATCTCGGGTTTTGGAATAGTGGGCGGAATTAGTTGCTAGTCAACTAACCCAAATTACTACTAATGCAAATAAAATAAAATAACAAGAAAGTAAATGGTTGTGAAAACTAATATGGAGAGAAGTGTGTTTACTTAGATTTCCTTACTCCCTAACTATCTTTTACCGATTGATTAGTGTGTATTAATTGCGTGGATGACGGATTTTATTCCTTAATACCATTCGTAGGGGTGTGTACGGACTTCCCCTAACTCTATGAGATCCTACTTTACTCCTATGTTGAGCCGGCTAAGAAGCTCCTAACATGGGATCACTAGAATTCACTCATGCATTAAATACAATCAAAATAACCTTAGTACACCTTGGTTCATGTTTCTTAAGATGTTCAAGCATGTTACCAACCGGAAGTCTGCCAGTTTTCTTAAGCCTAACATCGATAATCACCCATCCAATACAATTAATAACACACAATTCAATCAATAATCAATAGTTAGGTTTCATTAGATCTAAGCAAACACAAAGAAAATCTAGCCTAACATGTTAAACAAAAGACAAGAACAAGATAGAATCAAACAACACATAGACATATTGGCCAACTCCCATTCAATCATAAATATAATATACAACAACAAATAGTGGTAATATCTCCCACTTTACAAAACTTTACATAAGTTGGTTAAAACAAACTTCCAACTTTTTCTTCTTTCTTTTTCTTTTCTATTTTTTTGATTTTTTTTGATTGTGTAAAATTTTACAACTTTTTCTATCACGATTTTTCCGGATAATTTTTCCATACTTTTCATAACTTTCAGAAATAACTGTAATAGTGAAAGTAGTAAACACACGAAAAATAAACTAAAAATATACAATATGTACTTTCACTCCAATTGCATTGTGCAATTTCCCGACCTAACCAAAGATAATGAATTATGCACGCGAACACAGGTAATGTAAGGAAACACACTTTGCCTAAAATAACTAACCACGGATTTCAATCTACTGGGTAGGCTAAGGTGTAAGGGTGTAACGAAACATTTTAACAAATGTGTAAGAAACGAAAGGAATGGCTCTGAGGGTTTTTCTAGGGGTATCTTACTCTAAAAATGAGAGTAACAAAAGGGTTTATACGGGGTTAACTAAGCGGTGTAGTTAGTTAATATCACATAACATATAAAGGCGTTTTGGGTGTAATCCTAGAATTTTACCAAGTTAGACAAGTCACTCCAATTATATCGATAATACTCATTATGGTGGTCTCGAATAGTATACAAGCCAAGTTCTAAAGTTTACAAGTCACCAGCACACTAAAGTTTTTGATTATAGGCAAAAAGTAATGTTATGTGTGCGGCCATGTAATTTAGACTTAACAAAAACATGCTAAAATTTTTTAAATTTTGATATATTAAGTGCATTTTAAGCATATTTTGATAAAATTTGGACAAGTAAGTGTTCTAATTCTCCATCCCCCCACTTAAGTTAAACAACGTCCTCGTTGTTTGTGTTAAAGGTTAAAACTGCAAAATAAAAGAATTAGAACAGAAAAACTTCTTTGATATTTGCTTAGAATGATCCTCCATTATGCGTTTATGAGCAAAAATCAACTTTCTTGTGGATTAGAACATTTAAGCTTCATAAGTGATGTTTCCACAAAAAGTGCAGGAATCTATAATACCACCTAGACTTTAACACACCTGAGTTAAGAAGGTTCAAACTTGCATAATACATTAGTAAGTAAAAATAAAACCTAAAAAATAAAACTGTAAATCATCAGGTCAGTCGATACGCCGCATCCTATGGAAGAAGATGCGCCGTATCGAGCCTGGAATTAATACGAATCAGAATAAAAGATGCGTCGTATCCTTAAACAGGGATGCGCCGCATTAAATAAACTGACAGAATGTTTTAAAGTTGAAAAATGAAAATGCAGAAAAATAAAATAAGATATGACCAGTGCTGATGATACGCCGCATTCCATGGTGGAGATGCGCCGCATCTTCTGCAGGTCTGACAGACTCGACACAAAACAGAAAATTGATAAAAATTTCCGGGTTGTCTCCTGGTCTGCAGTTGTCTTTATTCCAGAGTCTTCAAGTTAGACTCACGTTCAGCTCCTATTTTGTTCTTGTCACGTGCCATCCTTCTTCCTTTATTCGAAAGATGTTACCATATAGTCTTTCAACATTCTCTTCGGATCGGGTAAGCTCGTTAGATTCGGCAATCTTGATAGCGGCATATTCTTCCATAGTAATACCTGTCATCATAGGTAAAATTATCAGTAGGATTTGTTCGCTGGAAGAGAAATTGATGAATTAGGAAGCGATAATAAGAATAAAAGTTGCTGACATCTGCAGACGATGCGCCGTACCCTTGAAAAAGGATACGCCGTATCTTATTACGTTAAAATTAAATCAGACTCTTATTTTAGAAAATAGATACGCAGCTTTTGAATTAGAATGCACCGTACCTGTAAGATATCAAAAATCAATTATATTTATAAAAATTAAATACGCCGTATTAGCAGAAGCTAATGCGCCGTATTTTCGTTACGTTTCAAAATACAAGATTTTTTTATTAAGTAGATGCGCCGTATCGATAAAAATCAATGCATCGCTTCTGTTTAATAATTCGAAAACTGTTTTTAATTTAATTATTAAATACGCTGTATCTATTAAAACAGATGCGTCGCATGGCGTTAGGGTTTCGAAAAATTCTTTATTAAAAACAGAATACGCCGTATCTTGGGGAAGGATACGTCGTACTCGAATTATTAAACACGTTGTATTTTATAAAATTAAAACGCAATACGCCACATCCGAGAAACAGATGCGCCGTATCGTTTGTATCTGCACAGTACAACGTCAATAAGTACAAAGGAAAGAAAAAATAAAAATAAAAATAAAAATTACAGAAAATAAAACACACAAAAATATAGTAAATATGCAAATTATACAATGAATGCAATCTATCTAATATACAACAACTTAGAGGTTAGTGTCTAAAAACCTAATAAAAAGAAAAACTAATTAAAATACTAATAAATTTAACAGATAATAACAATTCACTCCCCGCCAGCGACGCCAAAAACTTGATGCGTGTGATGTGTCGTTGCGGTTTAGCAGTGTTAATGCCTATTCAAGTTTTACATTTATATTTAGCCGACTTATCAATAACACACACACTTAACGAGCAGTGTACCCGGTCAGTTTGTATATAATGGTAAGCAGAGTGTCAATCACTAAGAGTGGAACGTATTATCTAGTTATCCTAATCACATTTTTAATATCTAAGTTAGCTTTACAGTCTAATCTAACGAAAGGGGTTCAGCCTGAGAGACTGGCACAGTTTTGTTATTTTAATTAAACAGTAAAAACTAATGAGAACAAATCAGCGAATAGCATACACGTACACAGAAAGATAATAGAGACAATAAGAAGACCTATCCTGATAATTAAGCAGCTTGTCACTTGTTTTATTGCTAGTTTTATATGAAGTGTATATAATTAAGCCCGTACTCGTTGGTTTCATTATATCGGCGAGTAAACCCTTAATGATTACTTATGAATATCCTATTTATCCAAAGACATCGGATTAAATAGGCGAGGAAGGGGTATGGCAGCCCAAGCAGTGCTCAGCTAGACACAGAGGTAATCAATGCACTAATATAAGTTCACCAAAGACATCAAACATATAAACTTTAATTGATGGGAAAGCAATTTTAAGGCAGGCATTTGATTTTGCGTACTTACAAACTACCGGCCATCATTCCTGATGAATTAAAGCTTACTATTACAATAAAACAAAACTAATTAATGAATTGAATACATGCAGGACCTTCTTACAGCTCTAAAATCTTCGTTTGGGGTGCGTCTTGTGTTGCTTGTTCGTCTGAATTCGCCTCCTTAGGGTTATGGTGCACACAAAATTCGTCTAGCTCTTGGGGTATTTATCGTTTCTGTCTGAGGGTTCGACGCGGCGCATGTAATGAGCAGATGCGGCGCATTGATTTAACTTCGCGTGGGGTCCAAGCTTATTATATTTTGGAATATTCGTACACCGCATTAGATGCGGTGTAACTTGAATCTTTATGCGGCGCATGTCCTTCAATTGTCTTGGATTGTTTCTGGTGAAGTCTTGATAGTGATACGCCTATGTCAATTGTGTGATGCGGCGTATCTGAAGTAGAACGAGCTTGATCTTCTTCTTTGACCAAAGTTTCATATGCGGTGCATGGTAGAATTTCATGCGGCGCATTCTTCAAAGTCAGGCAATGGTCTTCGAATTCATCTAAGTATGATATTGCGGTGTATCTGTTGAGTTGGATACAGCGCATCTTCTGGGTTTCAGTAGACTTTTGACATCTTGCTCATTTTGCTCCATTATTAGTCCAAAATCGCCAAGTTTCACCTTTTACATGTTTTTACCTGAGAATCACTAAAGTAAACATTAAAGAACCGATTCTCATACATAATAGAGTAAAACAAGTTAAATAAATAGGATAAATGATGATAATAAAATGTACTTGTTTGTGTTCATCAGCTTTGTATGAGGCTTTGTGTTGCTTTCCTTTGTTGGAGGCAACACAATTGTGCTCATTTGTGAAGACTTTGGAAGGAAGCCCTTGGACCAATCCATGTTTTGCCAACTTGTTGATGGTTTTGAAGTTTACATGTGCCATCCTTCTATGCCATTTAGTAGACTCATCCAAGGATGCTTTGGCCACCAAGCAAGCTAGATCCCCTTCAGGCTGGACATCATTCAAATTGAATGTGTAGAGATTGTGACTTCTTGGAAGTCTGAGCAAAATTTCACTATCTTCAGGTAGCTTGAAGTCCTTAGAAAGCACAAAACATTCCTTCTCAGTGAAGAGAACATTGTTCTTTGTGTCACAAATTTGTGAAACTGAGAACAAATTGAAGTTTTGAAGTTCCTTCACATAATAGACATTTTCAAAGTCCAGCTTCGAAGTCCTAATGGTTCCTTTCTGTTGGGAATTACATTTGAGTTGATAAGACAAAACATGAAAGATGAAGGACTTATGATGACAAAGTGAAGAATGAAGACAATGCAAAAGACAAGGAACTTGCTTTACAAAAAAGTTATTACAATATAGTCTTTCGTAGTATTTTGTAACCCTAGTATCTTTATTATATAAAGAGATACAGGGAATAGGTTTTCATGTGTGTCAAGATGTAAACCAGTAAAGTGTGTGTGTCTCTCCTAGGCATGAGTTCTCTTAAATAGACGCCTAGGGTTTATGTTTGGTTTATCCCCAAGGATCTTATGATTCCTGTTAGGATGTAACCGTGCTACACTTGATCACGTAGCATTGGGGCTTATTGTGTTTGTATGTTAGTGTTAGAGATGATGACGAAGAAACCTTTGTTCAATAATAATGATATTCTTATATTCCGCTGTGCATCTTGCTTAATCATTATTATTGTGTTAATCCCTAGATGAGGTCTAACAAACCTCGAGCTAAACCATCTTAACATGTGGTATCATCCCCTGTAATTCTGCCATCTCCTCCTCCAAATGTCAGTGTGCCTCCATGAATGTGTACAAAATCATGTAATCTATCCTTGTTCCCAGTTATACTTCTAGAGCAACCACTATCTACAATACCTACCTCTTTACTCTTAAGAGGATGATCCTACAATAACAAAAATATACAACATTAGTATCATAGGGAGACTCAAGTCATAAATGACTTGAGCCTGCCTTGTGGATCAAAAGAGTGAAATCCTGTAGATTGATGAGATCCACCATTGTTCTTGGATCCCCTTTTCAGATATGGTTTCTTTGGTCTACAAGAGCAACCTGCTGAGGACTTAACAGCAGTATCCCATCTTGCCCCCCCATATACATTGGGTCATAGTAAACAGGCCAAAAACCATTCTTAAAGTAAGTGCTAGTGGGGCTCATAAATGGTCTAGCAACATGTCTCTTCCAACCAGCTGAAAAAGGTATATCAGCAGAAACTGGCTTACCAGCAAAAACTGGCTTACCAGAAGAATTTGGTTTATCAGCAGAAACTGACTTACCAGCAGAAACTGGTTTATCAGCAGAATTGATTCTGTTGGTTTGGACATGTGTTGCTTTTGGAACAAATGGGGGAATTTCATTAACATTGTTCCACATTGGTCTAGGTCTTGGTTGGTCAGCACCCACACCCATTCTTTTCTCGTGAAAATCACAACCCTTAATAAGATGATAAGAACTACCACAAACAAAACAAGTTTTCTTTCTAAAAGATTTGTTCATAACAGGAGATGTCTTATTACAAAAAAATTTATCAAAACCAATACTAGAAACTAAATTGTTTTCACATAATTAAAAGAATTGTCTTGAACTGAATTGAAAGATAAATCTTCAAAAGAAGCTGTCTTTGCAGTAGATTCATCAGCAGCAACTCTTGGGGAGAAGTCAATAGACTTGTAAGAAGACTTGGGGTGAGTGCTTGGGTGAGTCATACTTGTCACTTGAATCACAACTGGCAAAGGTATTGGTCTCTGATGTCTTGTCACTGAAAGAACAAGATACAAAGTCATTAGTTTCACTGCCAGAGTCAGGTAAGTTAGTAGACTTTTTGCCATAAACCATATGTGATTCATCTAAGTCTGTGTGGGGAGAGGGTGGCTTAAAAGTCCCTGAAATGGGTGGAGAAACCTTATGCATTTCTCCCTCTTTAACATACTTAACAGGAGTTTGAAATTGCAAAAGAGGTTCAGGGTCAAATACACTTGGTTCATTAGGGTCATATACTTTATCAGACCCTATATATTAACCATACCCTAATGCTCTTCTAGACCTAGTGGACTAAGAACTATTAATTAACTTCTCAAGGTGTTTAGCTCCTTCTTGCCACTTATTACGACCTGCTACTTCTTTATCAAACTTATCCTGCAAATCTTGTTTTTCTAAACTTATTTTAGCATTTTCTTTTTCAGAATACTTTAACAGATTTTGTGTATTTTCTAAATCTCTTTCTAGAACCCTAATTTTCTATTCATATGCCAACTGATTCTTTTGGTACCAAACCTTTTGTTGTTCTAATGTTTTAACTGCACCTTTAAAGGCTTGTACCTGAATATAGGAGTCTTTATATAGAGTTTGTATATCATCAAACTCCTTTTTAAGTTTAGCATATATATTATCACAACCAAATATACAAGTTTGTACCTGAGATGAGATGCCCATCTCAAGGCAAATTCTTCATGCTCATCTTCTGTCTCACATCCAGCCAACAAGCTATAGACCTGAGAAGCACAACTTTCCACCTCTGCAGACTCATGTTCTTTCCAATCAACCATAGAATCCATAGATACCAATGCCTTTGATTCACCAGATTCCAATTCCTTCTGCTTGTATGCAGAGTATCTTGTCTTGTCATCAGCATTCTTTGCAGTGCATTCTCTGGAAAAGTGACCCATTTGGCCACATGAGTAGCACTTAACCTTCTTCTTATCAAACCTGACTGAATCCCTGCCCTTGAAATTGAGCTTTCTTCCAGCCTTCTTTTCAAATCTTTTGATTTTGACTGAAAGCATAGCCATCTGCCACTTAATATCCATCTCCTCCAAGTCCAATTTATTAACTTGCTCCAGATCTTTAAAAGTCAATTGTTGTTGTGGTTCATAATCAACAACAAAATAGTGAAGCACATCTTCTAGCACATTACTAGACTTTGAGGAAGCCTTGGATCCAGTGGGTGTATAGGAAGATGATGTTGTTGAAGAGCTTGGACTCTCAGCATATGATAACTTATTATTGCTAGATGTGGTGCTAACAAATGCTGAATGTGTTGGAGTTGGTGAATAGGTTGAGTGTCCCTTGACATCAATTTCAAGAGTTCTGAGCTTGTTGTATAGATCATCAAAGGTCAAGTACTCAAGACCACCTCTTATATTAAGAGTGATGCAGACTTGTGACCAGGAATGAGGCAAGGCTCTTAAGAACTTGGTATTACATTCCTCATTATCAGGTTTTGCCTTCAATTGATTAAGCTAACTTAAGATCTTCTGAAACCTGTCATAACCTTTGTGTATGCCCTCTTCATCTGAGATCTTGAACTCTTGGAACTCCTGCTTGAGCATGGACTTCCTCATCTTTTTGGACTCATCATTGCCTCCAAACCTTGCTTTGATAGCCCTCCAGATCTCCTTAGCATCATCAAGATGATGAAAGTCTCCCATATGATCATCTGGGAGAGACTGAAGCAAGATAGTTCTTGCCTTGGTCTATCTTTGGAGCAAGTTGTTCATCAGCAGTAGTAGGAGCAAGAACGATGAGGTTACCCTCAGTGTCTCTGCCAACTTTCTTCTTGCTGTTGCCATTCTGGATGACATTCCAGAGATTGAAATCACTACTCATGATCCAGTTTTCCATCTTCATAGTCCAGATCTCTTACTCATCCTTCTTAAGGTAAGGGAATTTGGCATTGCTGCTGGTCAGGGTTGTGACAACTTGTTGAAGTGGTTGTGGTTGAGTATTTTGTTGAGTGATGTCTGAATCATCTCCTTCAACCGACATTGTTTGGGGTTTTAAGAGTGTTTAAGAGATTTGATGTTCTTCTTTAATCAGAGACTCTCTGTTGGCTCTGATACCACTTGTAGGGTATACCTCCTAGCTAGATCTTTGAGCTTTAAGAATCGATAGAATGCCAATGTAATCAAGAGCAAACTATATAGAGAATCTCTGAGAAACTTATGTTCACGCGGAATATAAACACAAGTATAAAGAAGAAGAATAACTAAAAACTTTGATCCTCTATGGATCTATATTAATCACTAAAGATTGTTTTGTAATGTCGTACATAATGCATAGCCGTGAGTTCCTTTTATACTACAACAAACCCTAGACAGCTCATTACAAGAAAACGTGTAAAGAAAACTATCAAATATATGCAATATCTTGTCCTGATATAATTCATGCATATCCTTCTAACACATTCTAATACTGCAGATTAACTATATCAGCAGAAATATACTATCAGCAGGAACACTTCTATCAGCAGAAACCACTATAGGCATCAGCAGGAACCTGTCAGCAGCATTTTAATTCAATAATTCCCAACACATTGTTTTACTCATTCCTTTACAACTTGAAAATACATATTCTCTCCACCATTTTGCATACATTTAGATCAATAGATAACAATGTACTAACATACATTAATCACCCTCATCATCACATGATCATAATGTTACTAACATTCATTTTGTTGTAAGCATACTTTTGTAATGATCCACTAAAGCAAGCTTGGAGATCTTGCCATCCTCATCCACCAAAGCATATCAACATATGAAGATTCAAAAGCACTTGTCATCCTCATTGATTGAAGACTTCTTATTCAAGAAGTTCATTTAGATTAGTTATTCATAACCATTAGACTTTTATGTCTTGGATCATCATTGTATCATCAAAATATATTCACCAAACTAGATTAGATAGTTTATGTGTTTGTGCCATAAAACAAAAGGGTTTTTATGTTGGCCCACAAAACATAGCGGCAGTGGTTGTACCCTTGTAAAAGAACTCGACATCTAGCTTGGTGTCGGAAATATTGTATAGGCGACGTTCTGATGGTTCTACCTCGAACTAGAACTCGGTATTTAGCTTTGTACCGGAAAGAGTGTAAGCGACGTTTGTAAGGTTTTCTCTGCCGAGAAGGGAGCTTGTTGATCTAGTGAAGTAACTCTCGAGTTGGGTACTCGGGGAGTGGAGTAGGGCGGAGAGGAGATCCGTGACCGAATCACTATAAATCATCATGTTCGGTTTGCGCTTTCTTTTACTTATTGCTTTACTTTAATGTTTGCATTATGTGATTGCTTGTGTTGTGACTTGTGGATTATACTTGTGTGATAATATGTTTTAAGTTTATGCTAGTCACAAACTACAAATAACATCTTTCATATTAGAACAAGCTAAAATTGGATATTTGATACAACAAGTGTTAAAGTTTTTTACGGTAACGTATTCACCCCCCCCCCCCTCTACGTTTTCACAATTGGTACCAGAGCCTCGTAGCTCTTATTTTCAAAACAAATGGTTTTAAAATGGAGTACAATCCATGTATAAAATTACCATTGAAGTGGAATATAATATGAAAAATGTTTCGCTAAGTATACATGGAAATTTTGTTGTCAAATGTTACTTTGTATACAAGCTTGAAGGTGTATTTGAAAAATAAAAGAAAAGGTTTCTTAAAAGAATTTGCAAGTGTCAAATTATGTGCTTAGATCTAATTTACATAAAAATACGGTTTTAAAAGGAGCATTTGGGATAACTACAAATTAGTTGAAAAAATCATCTCCGTAAATGTATAGATAAGTCACATAAGTAGAAATATTTTTAAATATGTGTATTATATGTTTACTATCAAATCTAGTAAGTCCTACAAATTTTCTTTATGTCAATATATATGTTTTAGTGAATCTGTCTGTCAGACCCGCGGAACCTTTCTCCTCAATGGACGGAACTCTCAAAAAGGTTCCTTGAAATCTGTCAGTTCAGTATACAGTTTTTGTCCAACTTCAAAAATTCTTAATTAATTGACCGTAAGTCCGTAGGAGTCGCGCTACCTATCAATTTGAAGGGAATTGAGTCTACTTTCATTTAAAAATACCCTCATGACCTAAATCTAATTTGAAGTAAGTACAACAAACCAAATACTACAGTTTGTTCAAAATATTAAGTTTTGGTTTGACATAAAAACTCAAACTTTTGAGTTAGGCAATATAAAGTAGTATCCTTTGAACATTGATATGATTTCTTTTGAAACTAAAGAATTTGGTGATATTTATGTATATAAAGGAAACTAATCAAGCTTGGTATATATCGTCATATTTAAACGCAAAGTGACGAAAAGTATATTTCTTTTTATGACATGCTAAATGACTACTTGTTTTAGTTGTTTGCATATATGTTGTTTGCTTATTGAAAGTTGTGATTGTACTAGCTTATTTGTGATACATATGTGTCAATCTTGCCATGATATTCATTTGCTTGTTTGTCAATTTCATGTTTATTCACAATAGGACATTTGCTAGATTTTGTGTACTAAGTTGAAAACTTGTTTTTGCATTGCTTATAGATTTAGATCACTCTCTTTGCTTATGTTATATTAAAATCTTGCATAACTTACTTAGGAATGAGTATTAAGTTATACTAATTAAGTATCTTGAAAGATGATCAAGTGTCTAAATGTGTCACTACATTTTCAAACATGTAGTATTCTTGTAAAAGGTGTTTGGTATATATGCTTCTTCAATGATGTTTAATGTATGTGTCTTGTTATAAGATAGAAACTTATCTTTGATTGATCATGTAAACTAACCGTATCATGCAGGACGATAACACTTTGATGTTATCAATTTTCCGTGTTTAAGCCACTGTTTGGCTTAACTTCCATATATGGTAAGTTCAAAATCCTCGGCTTGATCTATATGCTAACATGTGTTAGTATATGTGTTTTTGGTTTTAATCTATCACATCTACTTAGGTGCATATGTTCTAAATTTATTTACGGGATTTGAACGGGTTTCGGGGGTCGAAAAATGTTCACTGTTAAGGATTTTGGCTCGGCGGATACGGCGGAACCAAATTTAAGGTTCCGTCCGTTATGTTGAAAGGTTCCTCAGCCTGCAGTTACATTTTTTAGTTTTTCATTTAAATCTCGCACTCTACTTCACACACTTTTATTTCTAGGATACTTTTCACTAATATTCACTCATATTAGGATCATGTCATTTCATTTGCACCAATAGGATAAGAATTTCTCATCAAAATTTGAAATTTCTCATAACGTACCCAAGGAACCTTTCTGCATAAGGGAAGGAACCCTTTATTTGGTTCCTTGGCATCTGTGGGTCCCTAACTACAAATGTTTTGTAATCATTACCCACGGTTACTACATTCTACCATCCTTAACTCATCCTTCATCCATTAGCTTCACTTATTTGGTGACTTGACAACTTCCTAACTAATCCGGACTCGTTATTTACAAAGATTACATATAATATCCAAATCACACGTCTAACTTATGACTATAGATATTGTCTTGTATCTATATATGTTACCTCACTTGGTTAACATGAAAGTAATGTGTCATCCTTCAAGATGATAAGGATTTACATCAAGTCATAACTTACACTTAAAGTTATAGATGTATTATCAAGTCTTGCTAGCTATCCTTTAGTACTATCCAATCTCAACAAAGTAGGATTGACAACTTAAGTATTTTATCCAAAATGTTCAAGTAAGATTGACTTACGACTATGGTCATTATAAGTCATATCCAAAAAATCAAAGTATTTTGACATCATATGTTAAAACACTTATCCTAAACACTCTCCTAATAAATAGGAATAAAACAAATGTCAATAGGTCTTCTTCCTCGAACATTTACCACTTAAGTTCACTTGTTCTTTCACCATTATCCCATCACATTCACCTATGTGATATATCTCAGCCCCTAAGCTTCACAAACATAACCAAAACCTCAAGAACTTCACTCACTAGTTGTACCAACCAATGGACCACAAGGCTTAGTATCCATCCGTTTTGCTTTCAACGTCTNACTTAAAGTTATAGATGTATTATCAAGTCTTGCTAGCTATCCTTTAGTACTATCCAATCTCAACAAAGTAGGATTGACAACTTAAGTATTTTATCCAAAATGTTCAAGTAAGATTGACTTACGACTATGGTCATTATAAGTCATATCCAAAAAATCAAAGTATTTTGACATCATATGTTAAAACACTTATCCTAAACACTCTCCTAATAAATAGGAATAAAACAAATGTCAATAGGTCTTCTTCCTCGAACATTTACCACTTAAGTTCACTTGTTCTTTCACCATTATCCCATCACATTCACCTATGTGATATATCTCAGCCCCTAAGCTTCACAAACATAACCAAAACCTCAAGAACTTCACTCACTAGTTGTACCAACCAATGGACCACAAGGCTTAGTATCCATCCGTTTTGCTTTCAACGTCTATGAAACTTAAGTACTTCCATAGCACAACAAACCTCTACATCACCACATCCTTATTTAGACACACTAAAAGACCTACCACCTAGATCAACCAATCCACAATCCTTACCATCATTTGAATCCATTAAGTGCATTGCTCAAAAAGCCCTTTATCCAACACTCGTACCAAATCAAATGCACATTGAACAAACTCAACCATACTTTCCCACCTATTATGGCTAGAACCTCCACTAACAAATGAACATGATGCTCCCGGTCATTTTTATCAATTTCCACTAGGTATAAGTAGTACTACCTTCACAAGTTATCAAAGTATTAGTAATACTTTGTCGTTAAAACTCTGCATAAGTTTCACCTTGAATCAACATTTTAACAACATATGTTAAAATGCAATCTCAAAGCCAAACTCATACACCTCGAGTGACAATGACTTTTGAGGAGTATACATAAGAAACTCGAGTGAATTCCTGTTGTCATCATCTAGTCTTGAGACAAAATATATTTAGGATAGGACTATCCGATTAAAACACCTTGGCTTCATATCTTCATTTAAAAAAACATGATGTTTTGGAAAAACATTGTGCGTAAGAAATCATGCGTTAAGTTTTCATCTTGTTGAAAGGATAATGTATATCCTATGCATCATTCTCTCCTTGTGACATAAACGGTTGTGTTGCAAGAGATTTCATTACACCCGGCCTCAATGGCTAAATTATCTTGTACAAACATCTACAAGTTCTATGAACTAGCGTATCTCCTTCATGTTGTCATACTATCTTTATAAGCATGATAACTTTATCCCATGGGATAATCCTATGTGTTGAAAGATACTATTTGTATCTATTTCCTTGCAAGCGTACATCATAACCAAACCTTGCTCATTATCTAGCTTAAACCTTGTGCACATCCACGATTAAAACTACACATCTATAAAGTATACACAAGATCTATTGAGGT
Source organism: Artemisia annua (assembly GCA_014162995.1). Lineage (NCBI taxonomy): Eukaryota > Viridiplantae > Streptophyta > Magnoliopsida > Asterales > Asteraceae > Artemisia > Artemisia annua. Next base: position 55,674 of record LBNU01020583.1, on the reverse strand, counting down.
AAGTTACCTTACTTAGATTCTTAATTGGAAAACACTCCAAGAAGCACTCTCTAGAAAGCTCTTATTCCATTTTACACACAAACACATCTCTTGGTTTTAGACAATCAAATCCTATCTAAAGTACACACATCAACTCAACATTGTGATGTTGTCAAATTTTCATTATTTTCACTAAGTATAGTGAAAATCGCTAGCCCCCGTGTCAAAGTCTATCGGTAAGAGTGTTTCTATATTCATTTTTATCATTTCCCAATCAGATATAGTCCTAAGTTTATGTTTTGGGAATTTATGGAAAATTTGAAAATCGTTACGCCCGTCAAAAAACTAGTATGTTAATTTTTTTGGCCTGGCGGATCTGGCGGAACCAAATATAGGGTTCCGCCAGTGCATTTTCTGGGTACTCCAGGTTATGGCCCAACGGAACCCACGGAACCAAAATGCGGGTTCCGTGTGTGTTGTCGTTTGGTTCTGCCAGCCTCCCAAGAAATATTCTGCATTTTTCAATTTTTCGACTCCTTTCAAATAACCATCATTTTTAGTTAGAAACATATTCGTTATCATTCATTAAGCATATTTGGACCTTTTAGCCTACTAGAACCAATAGGAAGTTACTTCCCGCCAAAAAACAATTTGATCATAACCAACCCAAGGAACCCTTCTGCATAACGCAAGGAACCCTGAATTTGGTTCCTTGGAATCCATGGCACTCCTGACCACAAAGATTTGCCATGATCACATAAGCATTTAGTGCACATCTTGGTCTTCTTACTCAACCCATTTCCATTGGATTGACTTCCAATGATTTGACAACCTCTAGAACTCTTCCAAATGATTAGAAACCTCCATGTTTGTATGGATCAACATCAAATCCAAACACTCCTTTACACAATCCATTCTTACTATAAATTTGACCATCATAGATACTTCCAATTCACACCATCACCATCACTCTCCTTAATCTTAGCCTCTTAACACTCTTGTTTCACAATGACAAAGTCAAACAACTCACCACCACAATCAAGACCCATTATTTTACATATAGCTTTTGAAGCTAATAGGATTAAGTTTTAGAGGCTTGAAATTTGTGTTCGTGTATCTTTCAATCGACCTCTTTCCAAATCGCATTATTTCTTCAGCTTTCCAAAAGTCATCTCCATCACTATTTAGCTATAACCATACTCTAATCCTTTCCACCTACTTTTGAGAAAACCACATGCCTCGTCATGCGATCATCTCACATTGATAGAGAAGAGCTAAGTGACTTCAAGAATGAAGTTCTTTGTATGCTAACCAATATCTGTAAAAACATTACTAAGCTCATCGCTTTCATTAACCTTGATGCGTGGTTTTGCAACCTTGCAAAAGGTTTTACTTCTCAAGGGATCTTGAGAAGCTTGCAATCCCCACCAGGCAGCTTACTTGACCGATGTAGTATAGTGAGTGGCAAGTACCGGGGGATTGATCGTTCTCTAGGGGAATAGTGTCGCTAGGATTGAAAACTAAATCACTAGGTCTAAAGGTGAAGGATGATTCATTTTGTATTTTTATGCTTTTATGAAAGCAATTAAAAATCTCGGGTTTTGAAAGAGTGGGCAGAATTAGTTGCTAGTCAACTAACCCGAAAATACTACTTATGCAAATAAGATAAAATAACAAGAAAATTAAAGTGGTGAACTTCTTATGATGAGAAAATGTGTTTACTTAGATTTCACTACTCCCTAGCTACATCTTATTTATTAATTGATTTGTTACAATTTTTTGGATGAAGGGTTGCTTTCCTTAATACCAGTCGTGGGGGAGTGTACGTCCTTCCCCAACTCTATAAGCTCCATCTCTTCCTATGACGACACGTTTAGTATCCTATCATGGCCTCTTTAATAGTCACTTATGCATTAAAAACAACCAATAAAACCGTAGTACACATCCGATTACGTTTCTTAAGACGTTCAAGCTTGTTACCATATAGGAGATCAGCCAGTTTTCTTAAGCCTAACGCGAAATCAATCACCCAAAACAACCAAAAAAATTAACAATCAATAATTAATAGCTAGGTTTCATTGGATCTAAGCAAACACTAAAAAACCTAAGCTAGCATGTTAATGTAAAGATAAGACAAACAATAAATCAAACAACGCATAGATATATTAAATGATTAAAGGAAGAACTTATCTTCAATTGAACATGGAAGAAAAGAGGGTTTGAAACCCTAAAAATACTGTAAAAGTCGGACTAGGGTTTTTCTCTAAAGTTGCACACTTAATGAATGAAAAATCCAAAACTATATATAGAATTTATAAGCTGACGGCGTCAGCATATAAGCCCTGACGCCATCAGGCCGCCGTGATTAGGGTTCTCGGATCACCTAGATTCACTTCTGACGCCGTCACTTGTAATCTTCATCTGGGCCGTCTCTCTTTACCATAACACCTGACGGCCTCCAAAATTTAACACCTGACGCCGTCAGGTGTAAATGACATGTTTTCTTCTGGGGCGTCTAGTGTTAAAAATCCATCATCTTGAGCATAAGGTGACGGCGTCAGCTCCAAAGCGTGACGCTGTCAAGTGTGAAAACTTTACTTTTCTTGACTTTTCTTGTTTTCTTTATACTTGAGCATAAAAATGTCTGAAAAGCTCCAAAATGCTTCATTTTCCAGAAATCATGTTCAAAGTACCTAAAATGAGAAAAGGAACGATTTGAGGTAATATTTGATCATAAAATCACCATTTAGGGCTTAAATGACCCCCTAAAAGCGTAACAACTATTTCCTTATCAAACCTTCAACCTCCTAAACACTTTATCGTCATTCTTTATACAATGCATTACACAATATGTTGGATGTCCACCAATTAAGGTGGAGAGAAATTCATTCACATAATTGTCTTTTGTCAAAATATATTAAAGAACACCTACTCATGTTTCTTACACCCTAAAATACCAACACATAGGTACACACCATGTAGTTAAAATCAGTTCACAAAACCACAAATGTTTCAAGCTTATTTAACCCAACATCACTAGTTTTTACCAATATCTCATCAAGTGAAAAACACATCATGTGTTTGAAGAAGTTCTTGATCTCCACAACCAACAAATAATTTAAATGAATCTAGGATTTTTCTCAAAACTAGGACTTCACAACTTCATTGTCTAGAACACCATCATAGGATCTCATTCTCTTCTTCATCGACACATATCATGCATGTCATTATCAGTGCAGACAATATATTAATGAAAGCCATCATTCCCAACACTTTCTCAACACGTTGGTCTAACCAACACTCTCCCATCATATGATGTCATTTTCATCCTCATATAGGTATTTAGTATTTTTATTTTTTTTTCATATGGTATTTTTGTTCCTAGGTGCTTATTGTCTTCACTTCCTTTCAATTCCATTCAAGCATATATTATGGCAAGATACATCATCTTTGGTTGATGATAAAGTCATATTCGTTGTTTATCCCTTAAGTTGTGAATTTTAGATAAGGATTGCATGAGTCCATATGTTCAATATTTATATTCGTTATAGCATTTGCTATACATACGAGTTTCTAATTCTTTAAATAGTTTTCTAAGTTATCACCACCACCTTCCATCATCACTTTCACTAATCATCACCACCATGGATTAGCGAAAACTTACCTTTATCAATTTCGAATCATCTACCGAGTTATCACCACATGAATTCTTCTAGTAAACCAACATCAACACTAGCACCACTCACTTTAACTCTTAATATTTCAACTTTACCTCATATCTTCCTTCTAGGCATTATTTTTTAGGATTTTATCATATTATATTCGCGTTTTTCTTATGATTCTAATTCTTATTACAAGTATACACCTCATGAGATCTTTAATTTCATGGTTCTCTACTTTGAGTCGCTTATATCATTTATATATATATATATATATATATATATATATATATATATATATACATCTTATTTTTATTTGAGATAAAATATATTGCACTAATCTTTTCATTGTAGGTTCATCATATACGCTTATTCGTATATAACATACTCATCGATGAAGTTTGCATCAAATATTTTCCTTCTTTCATTATAGGTGCTTCTTGACGTAGGAGGAATATCCATCAAGCACTCATATTGCATCGTCTATACACTTGATTGTATATGACATATTTGTCTAAAGACAAAGCTTCTATTATACTAATCTTTGTTTTGTAGGTTCATCTTGACGCCCTAGACCAAGGGGGAGCTTCCGTCAAACATTTATAGAATGCATCATATACATGCATTGTTATATACCACATACTCATTTTAGGACAATTATTGTCTTACACTAACCTTTATTTTGTAGGATTCTTCATCCTTACATCATATACGTTGGTACCCTAGCAATAGGGAGTATTGATCAAAGGGAAGCTAATCATGCACTAACCTTTGTTTTTCTGGCTTTCTTATTTCTTGCATTATATACGTTGGTACCCTAGCAACGGTGAGTATTAATCAAGGGGAGCTACAGTCAAGGGGGAGCATGCATGCATTCATCCTTATTCTCATTCTTCGACACACCTTTGTGTTTCGACAAAGAGGAGGAGGAGATTGTCTAACATAGATCACCCGCGTACATCGTGTGCTATGTGTATTTTCTTCATCTTATATTTTTTCAATTTTTATTTTATTGCATAACTAACCTTGATGTTTGTTAAGCCTCTTAATTTGATCCATGGCACCGCTACTAAACAAGGACAATAACCTTGGGGACGCGACAACCATAGGGGATTGGAGTGGACTATTTAACTTCACTAGGGATGATGCAAGCTCGCCTTTTCGGGGAGAAATGAAGTTTAAAACTCCAAGGACACACCCTTTTTGTTTCGACAAAAGGGGGAGAAGAGTGTAAACGGAGAAGGTAATGTAGAAGGTAATACGGACACAAGTAATTTTATACATTTTACTATCTACACGTTTACATATTTTGTCATCATCAAAAAGAGAGAGATTGTTAGTGCAAATATTTCGATATTTAATCTATACAGTGTAACACCCCCATTTTTCATAGATCGCAGCGGATTAGAGTTGGGGTATTACTTCATGGAAACAAAGACAAGATAATAGAAAACGACTCAAAAAGAGACGTTTTTGAAAAAGGTCTTATCATTCATTTATTTATTAGAGTTTTTACAATAAAAGATATACTTTTACCAAAAGTGAGGTCCCTAAGATACGTTTTTAGGCAAAAACTGATGAATGATAACTATTATGGACGTCCTCATGTCCAGTTCTTCTCCGTGCCAGGGTTCTTAAAGAGCTTAGTTACCTAGGATAACATGCTTAAAAGTCAACACTAAGGTTGAGTGAGAGTCATAGGTTTAAGTAGATAGAGTGTGAATACAAGTTCCACAGGGTTTAGCTTAAACCCTATGTGTGGAAAAGTTAGTGATAGTAGGTACATTGCACTAAGCTCATGAACCACACGTTAACAGTCCGGGTCATGGGGTCTGCAGACCAACCATGAGGGGACGGGAAGGATAACTTTGCCAAAGTTAATCCTTTAGAGAGGGTTCAAATATAGTACTTATTGATACCCTCCAGTGAGAGGTAGTATCAACGGAAGTTGTCAAACTCCAATAGATCTATCAACTATATTCGCGTTCACTTGTGTAAAATATCACAAGTGACTAGATTCATGAATTTGGTTATGTATTAGTGGTAGATAGTTTACTCGTGCAACAACCAAAGAAAAAGACTTGTATTCGGTTTAAAGCATGTATCCCCCTCACAGGGTTGTAAAGCATTTAAAAGTGAGGCTATGAAAACTCACCTGGGTCTTAAGGTAAGTAAAGTAGGGGTTTAGACAACTCACTCACGTATCCTGGGGGTAGTGTAAGTGTGTGTATGTCAAGTCTTAGTTTAGATTTTCTCAACTAATCACTCTTAAGGTTTTTATATATAACATAACACCGTTCGGGCCATCGTAATCCAAAAGTATAACTCCTCACATGAAGCTCCCTACTATTGTATTATGTTATCAACATAATACCGTTCGGGCCATCATAATTCAGAAGTATATAACTCCTCACACGAAGTTCCCTATTATTGAGTTATGTTGTTATTAGGTTTAGTTATAACATAACACCGTTCGGGCAATCATAATTCAGAGGTCATGCAATAATCGTTTGAGGAGCCAGGGCATTTAAAATCGTAAACCCAGCAAACTCGTCAAACGAAATATCCAGACGATACCCCTCACATAAAGCTCCCTAGTATTGTGTTATGCTTCTAACTTAAAATAGGTTTTTATACTTATATGAAAATAGTCCGTTTATACCCTTCAAGTTTATATATTTACACTTTATCTTAAAGAAATGATAAAAACTCTTACTTTAAAGGCGATCAACTCTCTTTTGTGCATGAGTTTAGAGGCTGAGGGGAAGTCTCCTCGAGGTGCTGCCGAGGAACTGAGGGACCTTCTTGAGCACAGGATAGGTAATTGAGAGATAGAGCTAGCCTCTTCGTTATGGGGAATCAATGCTCCGGGCCGAATAGAGCTTACCTACGGCACCTGGCTTTCTCCGGCGCATATTAGCTTAGCTGCGCTTAATAGGCCGGTTTGCCTTCCTCTCTGGCGGCCTCCTTACCCCCGCTACACTCTCACTCCAAGCTACGCCTGCTGAGCAAGATGCATTGCGATTTCCTCTATTATATTAGTCCNGCGAGCTTTCTCTCGTAAAGCCAAAGACGCCCCAAGACAAGTTCCAACTGTTGGGAAGGGGACATGATCAATAGAACCTGGCTGGATCCGGGCTGGGAGAGGGGCGCCCATTCCTAACCACTTTCGAAAAGGTTCGCTCATGCTGGAGGGAGCATCCCCACTTAGTGATCGGTCCGCTAGTTCACGCAAATCCGAAGAAGTTATCACGGACGAGCCACATGCAGGGAAACTTGCACGTGTGGTTCTGGCCGGGCTTTCCTGAGGTATCTAATAACCTTGCTTCTGCTCGCCGCTGGCGCACCTCTCCTAACTATTGCCCATTTATTCTGGAATAATCTTTTTAGGAGGGACAATTTTACATATTTCTGCCAAATCCTTCTATTATTAAGTACGGCTGGTACCATTTCGATGTGTTTCGATTCTTCCGAACAAGAGAGGTTTGATGCTTTTGAATCCATTGTATTAATTCCACTTCCTACTCGCAGTATGCTCTTTATGATCTCGGCTTATGATTCAATTGCCATGTATTTAGCTATTGAGCCTCAAAGTTTATGTTTTTATGTGATCGCAGCATCAAAAAGAAAGTCTGAATTTTCCACGGAAGCCGGCTCGAAATATTTGATCTTAGGTGCATTTTCCTCAGGAATCTTATTGTTTGGGTACGACCGGACAACTACCGATATCTATTAATATCTTTTCTTAGAATGTTGTTGTTAAATATATATCTATCTATATCGTAAACTAATTGATCTTACGGGGGGAACGAAATCCAAGAATATATAGACTGACTTGTAGAGAGAGACCCTCTATGTAGTTGTCTATCTAGGGTGATCGATCTACATCTTTCCCCATAGCCCTGGGGCTGTGTCTCGATCTCCTATGTGCGAAATCTAAGGGACTTGTTCCTATGGAGATTCCCCTTGGTCTAATTCCACGCCTTATGACGAAAGGGGAGTCGGCGTGGCGTAAAGTGAAGATTGGGGGGAGTAGAGAAAAATGCCCTTCTGGGGNCTTACATGCCAAGGGATGTAACACTAAAGCAAAAAGAAGAGGCCCAAGAGGATCACCTTGTTGCACACCCTGATGAGACCAAAGAGTATGCTCACCATAATATAACCTGGCCGGACTAGAGTAGCAGAATTCCACCCAACGCGAGATAGCCGGGAAATGAAGCCGAACCTCACGCAACATAACAGCCCGATCCACCATGTTGAAGGCATTTTTAAAGTCAACCAACAACATAGAAAGACCAACCTCCCCCCCACGATCCTCGACCAGCCGATTCACGGCATGAAGAATAGCTTCCCCTCCACCCGAAACCCCAACACCCAACTGTAATTCAGCAAAATAACCGTCTGAAGAGCGACCAATCATGGATGCACATACCTTGGAAACTAATCACCTCCAAACAGTCCCAACAGCGATGGGACGGATCCCCCCTCCTGGTTTAACCAAGGGTGTGAGAGGAGCACTAGCAATGTACTCACCCAACGCCCTCGGGCATTGACCAGCAAGGAAAAGGTTCACCACCTGGGTGATAGAAGCGACCAATTCATCAGAAATAGCCACAGCAGCACCATTCAAACAATCCAAAAGGTGTTGGGCGCGCAACCCATCCCTCCCACAGGAAGTGCCACGCGGGAAACTCTTAATCATGTCAAGAACCATAGCAGAAGATGCAGTAAGGTGGTGATGATCGATAGGTGTATCAGGCATAAGAGGAGCAGACTGGAAAGGGTGCTTAGCTGTTAAGTCCTCGAGAGTAGAAGCATCATAAGGTGCAATACCTGAAGACGAAAGAACTCTGACCGCAGCCGTATAATGACCATCACAAATCTTCCTCTTACATTGCTTGACGTTGCGGTCACCCAAGTCCGAGCTATCATCATCAATATTAGACCAAAGTGGGGAGGGTTCTGCTAAAACCTCACGCACAACCTGCAGACTACCACCAGGGGTACCCCATGCACGGATAGCATTAACAATATACTCCTCCTGGCGTTGACGCTTGGTGGCCGACCTACCCTCTTGATTACTCCTCGGACAAAAGGTTTTAAGGAGACAAAGAGGCATGACAAACAAACCAACCCAACAAGAAATGTCATCAGGCGCACATATCACCTTATCAAGAGCTCCTTTCAGAACACGAGAGAATTCCAGGCGACATTTGAGAGGAATAGATTTGACCGTCCGCAACCCCTTAGAGAATAAAGTATCAAGAAGAGGCAAATCGAAACCACCAAGCTCGTCCATAACCAATTCCTCAACAAGGGCTAAATGAGAGGGAACCTGTGGTTTGGGAAGATCATACAATACAAATTGAACCACGCCATCACCACAATCAGGAGGAGACACAAAATCAGACCCTACACCATGGCGACACTTAGTTCGGAAAGTATGCGTTTTGAAGCAGCTACCACACAACCACAAACCCATACGTTTAAGAGTAACCTCAGCCCTTTCGAAAACAACAAAATCCGACAACAGAGACTGCCTAGTGATAGCTAGAGCCTCACCACTGAAATGCCGATCACGAAGATGTGTGATCAAGGAAGTCCTAGNTGAAAACCACCTCGACCGGATCAGAGTAAACAACAATGTCGAATCAGGCCGCCCCTTGCCTTGAAAGAATTCACACGCGGCCACCAGCTTTCCCAAAATAAGGGGGGATCTGCTGCTTACTGCTCACGGAAACATCCGACCTATACTATAAGTCGTCCGCCTATTTTTCTGATCTCCTTTCCTTCTATTAATCATATTTTTGGCTTTGACCCATTCAAGCTGAAAAATGGGGTTGATGGTGTTGGCTAAAAAAGAGGGAGAGAGGAGAGCCTCGGGGTACGCTCACTTCTGCATTTTTGTTTAAGGTTCTCGAGATTCTCAATCGCTCTTTTTTTAGTGGGGGGGAATAGTGCGTGAATGAAGATTCTCAGACGAGGGAATCGTTCCTCTCTAAATAAAAAGAAGCTAGTTCTATTGATAGAGCTTTCACGTCTGCGCATAGAAGACTTTTTTTCCCTTCCATTCCGTTCTTACCATATCATGGGCAGTTGGGTTGGAATCCGTGTGATGGTTCGAAAGTGCTTTCAAATATTCTTCGCATCCCCAGAGAGATACATTGTTTCCATTGTGACTTGGTCGTCAAAAGGGGCACTACTAGTGTTGTGTACTTTTCATTGGAGCACACCTTTCGCTAGGAAGGGATCAGTTACGAGTACGAAATGCTTTTCACATATCGGGGTATTACATGATCGAACATGAACAACTCATTTTCTTAATAAACGAACATGAACAAGAAAATTCGTCCATTTAAGCGTTCGTGTTCGTTTATTTGTCCAGTTAAAATTAAATGAACGAACATGAACAAGACTCCGTTCGTGTTCGTCCGGTTCGTTTACAGCCCTACTCAAACTACACACACTCAGTCAAACAGAAAACATAAATTAAAAATCAGAAAAAGAAAAGAAAGTTGTTTGTCTTTTTGTTCCTCACTTCCCCGGCGAGAAGCAAAATGGAAAGGGCATGTGGAGTGGTGGCGAGTGTAAGATAAAGATAATGGAAGAATAATATTGTTTATTGATTGATGATGATACATACAATGATAACCAGTATATATACGAGAGAATACAAGGTGCAAATAAGGTAAATACTAATTACCCACAAATCAAGGTAATCTCCTACCAATCATCCTTATCTCCTAGACACTAATTGATCTTATCATAAATAATACTGGTTAACACTCTCCCGCAGTTCGAGCGGCGAGATCGCGAAAGCTCGGACTGGAGTAGTAAACTAGAAAAAAAATGACATGAACATAATAAAAACATAACTTTAGTCGACTCGTAACAAAACCGTACCAACGGTCGCTTTAGTCGACTGGTACCAACGGTCGGCTAAGTCGACTGGTAACACAACCGTATCAACGGTCGACTTTAGGGACTGGTACCAACGGTCAACTTTAGTCGACTGGTAACAAAGCCGTACGAACAGTCAACTAATTGACAAACAATAAACTTATGCATTAACATTAAAAGAAAATATGATAAAACGAAAGTTGGTTCTAAAACTTCAACCCCCAAAGAACCTTCCAAAAAAACGGGGCGTGTTTTTCCCTAGAAAAACATAAAGATCATAGATTTAGAAGAAGTTGTGGTTTATTTTGGTTACGGATTAAAGTGAGCCATCCGAACCTCCGGCGTGTAGCCGGCGGCCGGAGGTGGCAGCGGAAGATTTTAGGTTTTGTGGATCTTAATGGCCTGATACCATGTAAGATAACAAGATGAGGATGAATATACAATGTGTTTTCTGTGTTAACATAAATAATATTGGTTAACAGCGAGTGGACGGCGAGAGGTGGCGGGTGCCACGTCGGAAAAGGCAAGCTACTTCGCCACTATACCCTTGCTCTAAGTTTATTATTATAATAAGATAAAATGAGAACATATCCGCAAACTTAGTTTTTCAAATAAACGACCCCTAACTTTATAATTACTAGCAGAGTTCCCGCGCGATGCGGCTATGGGTATCCTGTAATTCAATTTTTCGGCTAATAATTTATTTCATTTTTACGTTTTTGCAGTAGTTTTACTGATTAATTTGTTCATTTAGTGACTATAAGCAATATCAAAAGTTTGGTGAAAAGAGGTTTTTAATTGTTTGTTTGTTTTTTTTGTGTTTAGTACCTTACCTGGTTTGTACAATGTGTTCTTTTAATTGTATTTTTATTGAAAAGAGATTTTAAAATTATCATTAATTAAAAGCTTACATGACTTGTACTCTTTATTTTAATACTTGTATAATGGGGAGTTATCGGGTCTTGTCGGGTCGGGTGAGTCGGGTTTTGGTTAAAAAAAACTAACCCATAACCCGACCCAATAAGGAGTTGAGTTATCGGGTTGGGGTTGATATCGTGTCGGTGTTGTCGGCCGGGTGATTCGGGTTAATCGGGTTGGCTTATAAAATTTGACAAAAAAAATATTTAAGCTTAAACACTTTGCTTGACATTTAATTTTTGATAGCTAAAAAATATTAACAATATGTTACGCGGGAGTACTATATGTTGTAAACATATGTACAGTAGGAGTAAAAACATGTAAATCCAAATATGTTGTATACGGCAGGGAGTACAATAGCATAATTGGCCATTCGAAGTTATGTTGTAGTTGAAATGGTTACTATTATGATACTACTAATGTTGATGTTGGATAGCATTAGTAATACTTTTTCATTTCATTTCATTAGAAATAATACATCAGTAGGCAGTCGCAATATATGCTGCAACTCATTAAACAAAACAAACTTAACCCAAACACCCCCCGATATACCTTGCCATCTAAATCAAAACCGTTTCTGAAGCAACATTAAGCAACTAAGAAAAACAACATATAAATCTAAATCAAAACCGATCAGAAGCAACACTAGCAATATACCTTGACATCTAAATCAAAACAACATTAAGCAACTAAGAAAAACCCAAAGTTAACCCAAACACCCCATGATATAGGCTGCAACTCCTGCAGCTTGACAAAATAATCCTACAACAAAAATTAAATAATGATTTTCGGGTCTTGTCGGGTTGACCCGATAACCCGACAACAAAAAATTTCTAACCCTAACCCGACCCGATAAGAATGACGGGTTATCGGGTTCGAGTGAAACTAACCCGATAAGCCTTTTCAACCCGATTTAACCCCACCCGATAAGGCTTATCGGGTTTGGATCGGGTCAACCCGACCCTACTGATAAATACAAGTTGTATTTATCACTAAATGAATGTTTTATGTGCATGAGAAAAACATGTTATACTTCTAGCTTCTTACTTGTATTGTTTAATTTTCAGTTTTTAATATGTTATGACATTTAATTTTCAGTTTTTAATATGTTATGACATGTTGTACCTTTAGCTTCCTTACTTGTATTACTAAATTTTAAGAAAATTAATGAAGGTAGAGGTCTTTCTCTATTATAAGATAGAAAACAAGATAAAATGAGAACATATAGATTGTTGTTGGAGGCCGAGGAATGGTTGATGTTATTGTTTTTCCTCGGCCGTTGTTACTGTTTTTGCGTTTAACATCAAACTTCCAAGACGCACCAACAACAAATATACTAGTCTCAACCTTCGTGAAGCACATGCACTCAGTTATGTAAGCAAGCCATAGTTTGTTACTTCGACCAATGTGGGACTAAAAACTTAGCTTTTCGAATAAATGACCCGTAATTTGTTCTTAGCTTTAGAAATCTAAAGAAATCGCAAAAAAGATTGATACAAAACTAATTTCCTATTAGTGAGTTGAATGACCACGTAGCTTATTGAAAATTTATACCACATGGTTGATATATGTAACTAAATAGTGGTCTCAAAATCACCTGGAAGCAAATGCCTTGTAATAAGAATCAACGCACGTTGCATAACAAACTGGAAGCAATGTCTCTTGAAAACTGGGCAAGACTTTCAACTTGCAAGGGTCACGTGGATACCATAGACTCTTAATAAGTTGTTTCACTAATAAGTTTACTAATAACAATCAGACTTTTAGATATAAGAGATTACGTTGGGCAATTGGTAGCACCACTCAAGAAAGAAAGTACTTTAGATATAAGAGAGAGAGAGAGAGAGAGAGAGAGAGAGAGAGAGAGAGAGAGAGAGAGAGAGAGAAGCAATCAACCCAAATGCTTGGCGATATTTAGAGGTTATTGATAAAAGTAAATGGTGTATCGCATTTGATGAGAATTGGCGATGGGGTTCTCTAACAACAAATATATCCAAGAGCTTTAAAAATGTGGAGGTGCTAGACAATTGTCAATTAGAGCTTGCATTGATCTAACATTTAAGAGAACAATTAAATTGTTCAAAAATCATTGTATGACTACTTCAAACTGCAATACTTATTTCTCACCAAACATATGGAATATATTTAAGAAAGATGATACGTGTGCTCAAGGACATCACGTCTAAGAGTTCGATTACACAAAGATGGTGTACCAGATTATTACAGCTAGAAAAATAAATGGTCATAAAATGTTCAAACTGTCTATTATCATGAACAAAAGTGCACCTGTGGTAAGTGGCAAACCCACATTTCCTTGTTCTCATGAAATTGTTGTTTATCAACATAGAAGAAACAAATCAATCACTCTTGTCAATGAGATTTACACTATTTAACTTTTAAAAGTCAACATGATTATGATTTTCAGCCTCTTCTCATGTTGATTATTAGATAAATCCTAGTTGGAAGATTAAAGCTGATCACTCAAAACTTTCTATTAGTCGTGGTAGAAGACGTGAAAAGAGGATGCAATATGAGATGGATCAACATTATCATGAAGAACCAAGAAGTGTGGATTTCAAAATCTAGTAAGTGTTATGCGGGGGTGGGGATTCAGACCGATGAGGGACGTAGGAATTGCCCTTAACTGTCCGGAAGGCTGAAATAGCTTTCTCGGGAGCCTCTGGGAGGTCGGGGTATTCAATCCCATGATACTCAAGGAGCAGGGCGTCGTATCCCAGGGGTTCTACTAATACATCGTATAGCGGGTCCAGTTATACCAAAAATGGAATGGGACAGTCATTCGAAAATGAGAAAAGAAAATAAGGGTGTCAAGACATCTATATAACCAAGATGGCCATCTCACGAATTGGATTCGAACCAATATCAAGCGACTTTCCTTTAGTAGATCTGTCATCCCCCTCATTGTAGTCCTCCTAGAATCAATAGCATTTCGTTGGAATACATCCTGTCTTTTCACCTTAGTAGTCCTATGCATAGTCAGTACTATAGCCCCAATCATGGCTACTAATAAAATCAGACTAGGAAACAAAAACCAGACGGAATAGTAGGTATAAAGTAAATTGCCCAATGTTTCCAAATTAGTCCAACTTCGTACCTTTCCGGCATAAACCATATATCTCAGAGAGGTCGTATTTCTTTGGGTTGGTAGTAATGGAATGCTTTCATTATCTAAAATGAAGAACATTTCCCACCAAAAGATCAGTCCAATAATACCACTCACTGGTAAATAGCGCAATACTTCTTCGTGAATCTCCGCTATTTGAATATGGAACATCATCACAACGAATAGGAATGAAACGGCTATAGCTCCTATATAAACTACTGGGAAGATCATAGCGAAAAAGTCGAGACCTAACAAAAGAAGTAAACCTGAAGTGTTGCGAAAAACTGGGATGGGAAACAAAACGGCANGAAGTGAAGCGTTTTTTCAGTTTTTCTTTCAAAATCTAGTAAGTGTTATGCGGGGGTGGGGATTCAGACCGATGAGGGACGTAGGAATTGCCCTTAACTGTCCGGAAGGCTGAAATAGCTTTCTCGGGAGCCTCTGGGAGGTCGGGGTATTCAATCCCATGATACTCAAGGAGCAGGGCGTCGTATCCCAGGGGTTCTACTAATACATCGTATAGCGGGTCCAGTTATACCAAAAATGGAATGGGACAGTCATTCGAAAATGAGAAAAGAAAATAAGGGTGTCAAGACATCTATATGACCAAGATGGCCATCTCACGAATTGGATTCGAACCAATATCAAGCGACTTTCCTTTAGTAGATCTGTCATCCCCCTCATTATAGTCCTCCTAGAATCAATAGCATTTCGTCGGAATACATCCTGTCTTTTCACCTTAGTAGTCCTATGCATAGTCAGTACTATAGCCCCAATCATGGCTACTAATAAAATCAGACTAGGAACCAAAAACCAGACGGAATAGTAGGTATAAAGTAAATTGCCCAATGTTTCCAAATTAGTCCAACTTCGTACCTTTCCGGCATAAACCATATATCTCAGAGAGGTCGTATTTCTTTGGGTTGGTAGTAATGGAATGCTTTCATTATCTAAAATGAAGAACATTTCCCACCAAAAGATCAGTCCAATAATACCACTCACTGGTAAATAGCGCAATACTTCTTCGTGAATCT
The DNA here is from genome assembly GCA_014162995.1 of Artemisia annua. Taxonomy (NCBI): domain Eukaryota; kingdom Viridiplantae; phylum Streptophyta; class Magnoliopsida; order Asterales; family Asteraceae; genus Artemisia; species Artemisia annua. The sequence goes on along the minus strand of LBNU01020583.1, from coordinate 40,060 downwards.
CCGCTATTTGAATATGGAACATCATAACAACGAATAGGAATGAAACGGCTATAGCTCCTATATAAACTACTGGGAAGATCATAGCGAAAAAGTCGAGACCTAACAAAAGAAGTAAACCTGAAGTGTTGCGAAAGACTGGGATGGGAAACAAAACGGAATGTACCGGATTTTTAGCACGTACAACCATCAAACCAGAGACCAAAGCAAGGCTCGACAAAACAGAAAGTATCATAGTACGTCGTCCTTCCCTGAAATGGAACTTTCATGCTGGAGCAAGAACTAGCATGAAAGTCGATCTATTACAACCAGCGCGGTTGTTCGTATTTCATTTTCTTCTTCCAAGCCCTTCTTTCTTAGAAAGGCACTCACTGAGTTACTTACGGAATCTCAAATCTTGAGGCTGATTACGGCCCCTTTGATGAAAGGTAAGCGCTTTGGCTGGCTACCTATAATATAAAGATCCTTCACTGCACACTTTAGATATCTGTTTCCATCCAATCAAAGACGGCGAAGCGCCTCTAATCTAAAGGCCAAAGAGTGCTCTTTGCGCTACTACGCATCCTTACTCATAGTATAGTGCAAGTTAGGTTTGGGTATAGCAGGACTTGAACCTGCGACCATTAGGTTAAAAGCCCAATGCTCTACCAACTGAGCTATACACCCCAAAAAAGATGTAGTAGTAAATAAGGATTGGTGCGGAAAATAAAAGAGGGTGGCCCCTCTTCATCATATTAAAGGGGCGCGGCTTTGTATGAGGCTCGTACTGCAGAGCAAGCGAAGAAAACGTAAGGGCGCGCGCTAGCACTCCTGCAAGAAAACGGCCTAGCTAACGCGCCCCTTATTGAAAAGTCAAGGATATTGAATGATCGATATGAGAAAGAAGCGCTCAAGCATTGGAAGAAAGCCGGCCTTACTCAACAAGCACCTTTCTTAGCTTAGTAAGGTTGCTTGTTTCCACTCATTGAAGATTCTATCTACAAAAAAAGGTCAACGGGGGGTACTAAAATGGCTCTCACTGACACCATCTACGAGAAGGTGAGGTCGTCTTTATTTCCAGCCGCCATACGGTTCGCCTTAAAGCCTTAAAGACGGAGAAGGGGAGGAGCAGTTATCTATGTAATTACGGTCTTTGTTGGCCGGGGCGAGCACTCTCTTTTCTTTGTCAAATTCCGTCTTACCAAACAAGACTGACTTCTTACCAACCCGCGAAGGGTTGTGAGGCTGGACCAGAGGTACGAAGAATGAATCTATATCTGTGCACGGAAGGGCCGGCGGCCGAACTGTTCGAGCGCAATGCAGTGGTATTGGTTCCGATCGACAAAGGTAGAATGCCTGGTCGAAGGTCCAGTACAGTAGGTAGCAGGCGTGTTCGTTTTGGCTCCCGAGCGAGAACGAGAAATAGGCGATGCACCATCCTTGCTGCTACGTACGTTGACCTTGACTTGACAGATTCATCCAATTGAACCCAAACTCAAAGGAGGACCACAAGCTCGGGGCTCGACGAAAGAGAAAGTCTCGGCATTAAGAAAATGGGATTAGCTGTGAAAGAAAGAGCCCGGCATTCATTTTTTCATGAATATTCATAGCTGAGTCTACTAAAAGAGGGACCAGCTCATCGTAGTGATTAGAGGACACCTCTGATCGTTCACCTCTAATGTGACACGTTCCCTCCCAGTTTGATCAACGGGATCAGTCGGCTAGAGAGCGGGGCTATTCTTCTTCCGAGGAGACAAAGTAGTCTCTTGTACTGACCGAACCCTCAGTTCGGAAGTCTTCGTCAACATGTTACGAAGCTCCAGTCTGGCGGTCAACTTGATGCGGGAGAGGCATGAGTGCAGTTTGATCTTGTGGTGTATTCCTTTGTAGTGAGTAGGGCCTCTTTCTCGTTGATCAGTTCGCCTCCGCTCTATTGAAAGGTCTCCATTCCTACGGCGGTTTTGTCAATGAACCCGTGGATAAGTAGGCCTTTCTTGCAGACCGATCTTCCGCCGAGTTCCTTCCTTCGTAGTCAAATCTGATGATACGCTTTGGCGATGTTACCTATCAAATAAAAGGCCTGCTAGGTGATCGAAATCGCTCAGGTCAGCGAGGACTCACTCACCTACTCCTTATCTAATACTTTCTTCTATCTACTGAATTAAAAGACCCGCCGCGCCGGGCTATAAGATAAGATACAGCTGTTGTACTACTTGACTGGTAAGAAAGAGCTTCCGTAAGAACTGGAAGACTCTTGTATGTACGGTAACCCTATCTTCCGCTACTGGTGGACTGTTGCACATAAAGGCCGACAGAAGCAACCTTTCTTAGCGCGCTTTTCAAGCGCTTAGCTTCTGCTAGAAAAAGGCGGCAAGGCCATAAAGTAAGTGAAGTTGCAAGCCTAAGCCAAGAAGGTACGAACGAAGTGACGGGCCCTTTTAGAGATAGGGGGCGGCTTTCTTGTGGTAGTCATTGCGAACATCTCTCCTCTTCTCTTAGCGTGCACAGTTTGCTTACGCCTTAGGCACATCTATCTTTCTTAGTTTCACGCTGGCCTAATGAATTGAATATGAATAAAAGTCAGTCTTTTAGTAAGCGTATATAAGCAGCTGTTTAGTGTATAAGCAATTCTTTAGTGGTCGCACCGGTACGATGGAGGTTGCTTGAAGATGATGTTACGCGGCGTTCAGAACCAGTCTTGAAGTGAATGAATTAGAAAGAACGAAGAAGTAAGGAAATGAGACGACTCTTTCTTGAACTATATTATAAACAGACCTTCCCCTCCACACCAATCACGAGTTTTTCTCCATTCCTCTCATATATCGTCGTAACGCCCTTAATGCTAGGTTTTGAAAAAGACTTTTCATGTCATTCCCATTTAGGTCCGATTCGGATCCCTCCGTTGTTTCCTTTTCCTTCCGCACCTTTTCCTCGAAATGAGAAAGAAGATGGTACACTTGAATTGTATTATTTAAGTGCTTATTGCTTGCCAAAAATCCTACTTCTACAATTGGTAGGTCACCGGGTTATTCAAATAAGTCGTGTTTTCCGTGGTTTTCCCATGTTACAACTTCCGTACCAATTCGGTCGATCCGGAATGGATCGGTTAAACATTCCATTAGGGAGCCTGGTCTTGACTTTTCTGTGTGGTATTCATTCTCGTTCGGCTCTTGGAATCACATCCAGCAGTGGTGGGAACAGCTCGCAAAATCCAACCACTTCACCTACTTCATTGCCCCCAACCCTTTCTCGTACCTCTATTGAAACAGAATGGTTTCATGTTCTTTCATCGATTGGTTATTCCTTTCCGTTCGTATCTCTTTCTCCAATTTCGGTCTCGATTAGTTCACAAGATTGAATGGCCAATTCTCCTCCGGACCCTCGATTCGATTGTTTTCCAAGAATGTTGAGCCGGGTATGTAAGCCATGTATCTGGGAGGAACTTAAAAGAAGGGCTTTCGGTTTTTTTCACCCCGTTTTGTGGTCTTGCAGCTATTTAAATAAATAAGAATNTTACGGTAATGAAGGTTTTCCGATGAGGGTGGCCGTGGTGATGAAGGTTTTCCGGTGAAGGTTGCGGTGGTGAAGGTGGCGGTTATTGGGGTTTTGTGTGTGTGTGTGTTTTTCCGTATATTTTTGGGGAAAGAATGAGGTAGCGATTTTTTTTTATTATTATGTAATTGTCTTTTTTGCCCCTTAAGTGTAAATATTAGATTTAATCTAAGCCATTGGATCAAATTGGATTGTATGGTTAGGATTTATTGATTGGTTCTATGGCAAGGAGGGGTTCTTCATGGATCTCATCTCATGATATACTACGTAACTCATTATGTGTTTTTATACGATGATCACAACCTAAAATCTTAATATATATTTCAAGGAAAAGCATAGATAAAAGGCCTCCTCTAGCTAAAGAGAACTCAAACCACTGCTTATTTTTTTTATCATGCTTATCTTTAAAGGCTGCCTAAACTTTCATTATCTCAACGACATTTTCAAAGTTGAAAAATAGAAAGAAAAAGATTACAAATTGAAGATCCCGGGGACTGTCGTCCAACCCAACCTCAGACTCTTTCTTCCCGACCTATTTGACTCTCTGGCCGCAGTTATAGTTATTTAGGTGGTATCCCGAGATTGAAGAGATCGAATTCCTCCGGGGAACACACGAAACAAAGATATGAACTGGGTAAATAGAAATGGAAAAGACTAACTGGCCAAGTATATATTGCATCTGAAACTGGTCCTCCATTTTCTTTCTGTGTTTGAATAAACTGGATAGGGGTCCCAAAGTTGGTCGTTTTGGTCGTTCAGCAGTGCTGCTTTTGATCCCATTTTTCATTTTGGTTGTATGTGGTTTTCAGTGCTGGTGTTTGTTCCTCTATTATGATTCTCCGACTTTTTTAGGCTTTGTTCTTCCACTAAACTCTTCCTTTTCAGCCTCTTTCAAAGCATGTAGTGTTGATGCCGCAAACTTGGTGTGGCACAAAGCATGCTTTTCGCTTCCTTCAAAAACTGATCAAAACCAAAAATCAATTTCTTGAAACAAGGAACATACATACAAGTCTACTCATGTTTTGCCATCGGCTAAGTCGATAGATTATAATATCAGATTATAGCGAATACCTGTGCAAAGTCCAACTGGGGATACTCTGAGAATTTGGATACACGGGAGACTTGTCCATTTTTAATCCGAACAGAAGAAAGTCGCTATTCTATACAGGATTAAAAGAAAGTTCAAATACTAACAAGACTGATTTCGTATAAGTTTTAGTCAAGCAAAATACAAGACAAGGCAACCTTCCAGCTCAAATTACACTAACCGTTAATATCACAATAAAACTTGCACAGTAACAATTTTTCTTCTAAAAGAAAATGCAGAGTGACATACTCTTGGCCAAAAATGTGAAAGGTTCAACGAAAGCACATGTTAGTATATCAGGTATGTGGCCGCTTTAAGCATTTGACGATCCTGCTAATACTATAAGTCTATATCAGTCTTTAATCAAACATGGTTAATACATCAAACAATGTATCAGATATGCAAACATGCATATACACAGCCAAAATCCCAACAAGGATTAAAAATCCAACATTACCCAACCGTATTCTCAAGTATACTAGGATCGGTACCAGACCCACTTAAAGTTTGCAACGTCAAACCAACTTTGTTTTTTTCTATTCCAAAACATTAGAGTTGCACGAGAGGCAAAGCCATTACAAGACAAACAAATGAAACTAGCAACACCACCATTCAAGTCGGGAATGACTGTTTTTTGGCTTCTTCCTTTGGAGTTTCTACTCTCTTCACCTCGTCTCTCGTATCCAGCAAAGCTTGTAAATTTTCTTCCTTCTCAGCGAGTCGCTGCTGTTCAAACTTCTCCACATACTCTGGAAAGATTTTCTTAAATGTTGCGCTGTCAACAAAAAATTGGAGAACAAAAAGATTATTAAAGAGGGTGTACACAACCGTGCAAGCTCTCAATAGCAATAACAATAACAATACAAAGAGTTAATGTAACCTACTTGGTCTCAAGTGGTTGATCCTCCCTGCAGCGTTCTGGATCCCATCTTCTGACTGTACGCTCTTCGACACTATATCCTTCTAAACAAGAAAGTGACGAACCAATCAAATTTGCACCATTTCTGTTTACATGAAGAGTCAACAATGTCTTTGCAACACTACCACAAAGTCGAAGCGTGCATCGATAATCAGACCAAACTCTTAACCGATCATTACCATTCACATTCCCTTCGGATAAAACCAGCACAGCGTATTCAGAGTGAACAAGTGAAGGATGGTGACGGTAAGCAACAAAATCAACACCATACCTATGCCCTGACGTCACGACCCAATTCTTGTCCCGTAGATGAGAGTAAGCCTTGAAAGAATCAGGGAAGGATGGTTTTTGGGAAGTCATGTAGTTGTGGACCTTAATGTTATAGAAGTAAATATTAAGGGTATTTTAGTGTATTTTAAATTATGTATTATGTAAGATTCAGTATAAACCGACCCATTGTATTGGGTTGGGTTTATTAGGATAACAGTATAAACCGTTTAGTTAGGTTACAACGTTTTAGAAAAGTTGTGTCGTATAGTTTTATAGAATTGTTGTGTCTCTTCATGAAGGCAATGATTCATTAGTATAAATAGGTTTGAAATTCTGTAAACAACAAATCAGATGCAAGTTGTAAATCAATACAATTATTCAGTTAGTTATATATATATTTCGATTATTCATAGTTTCTGTCCCAAACCTGCTGTTCCAAACGCACCATATAAAAGGCTAAACAAGTTTAATCGAAGGCAAGAAACCAACAATTGGCATCATAGCACGTTAATCGATCCACGGAAGGAAGAAAACAACGATTCCTGTTACATAACTTGTAACCGTTGATTTCAGAAGCAAAAAGAAGAAAACCAATTTCTGTTGGAAATCAATTCACCGAACCAAAAACAACACAGAAATTGATCATAGGGGAATCACGAATCAGAGAAAAAGAAGAAACCGTCGAGTAACCACCATTGGAAGAAGAAGAAAATNTACAATATGTCTATGTGTTGTATGATCTATGTTTGTGCTTTTCTTTCCTTCAACATGCTAGGCTAAATTAACTTGTGTTTGCTTAGATCTAATGAAACCTAACTATTGATTGTCATGTGATGTGTATGTTGTGATTGTGATTTGGATGAATGTTTCATCTACGTTAGACTTAAGAAAACTGGCTAACTTCCTATATGGTCCATCGCAGAATCTATTTTCTTGGAAGGAATTAGCTAACGGACCCCTCCCGGTACGATGCAGCTGAAAAACAGAATAGGCTACCGCGGCTCGCTTCGCTTTTGTTGCGGAGCTCACTGCTTTTGGAGTAGTGCTTGCAGCTTGCTGCTTTCTGTTCAAGCGGAGCTCGCTGTCTACTCCACTTGTATATAGACAACAATAGCACCCAAGATTTTCCCTTCGCGTAGTTCATTGAGGGTAAATCGTTTCCTTCTTTCGCTATTAGTTGATCTAAAGGCTTTTATGGTAACAAGCTTGAACGTCTTAGGAAACGTGAATCGTATGTGCGTTAATTGATTTTAAGGTAGTATTTCATGCGTAGGTTGCTATCGGTGAGCTTATGATAGGATACTTGACGTATCATCATATAGTGAGGTAGGAGCTTATAGAGTTAGGGAATTGAACGCACTCCATACGATTTGTTAGGAATACACCCGTCATCCACGCAAACTCAACATACTAATTACTTGGTAAAAGATAGTTAGGGAGTAATGAAATCTAAGTAAACACTAGTTTCCCCACCATTGTTTTCTCAAATTTAAATTAATTGCATAAGTAGATAACTTGGGTTAGTTGACTAGCAACTAATTCCGCCCACTCCTTCAAAAACGAGATTTTACTGCTTTCTAAAAAACATAAAAATAAAAAAAATAATCATCCTCCACCCTTAGACCTTAATTAGAGTAGTCTTTAACCTAACGAACACTATTCCCTGTGAGAGAACGATCAATCCCCCGGTACTTGCCACTACACTATACTACATCGGTCAGGTACACTGCCTGGTGGGGATTGTAAGCTTCTCGAGATTCCTCGAGAAGTAAAACGTAGTGCGTAAGCAATCCCTACGCATCAACGTTCACAATCATGTCTACCAGTTCAGATTTTGTCATCTCGGAGATACTCAAGTTGTACGACATGGACGATTATTTAACACCCCAACCCGAGAAGGGCTAAAGTGTTAGTAATGGAGTCAAATTAGAACACAAGTGAAACGTGAATACATACATACAATAAGCAAAGGTTACAAAGTTACAAGGAGAAACTAAACAAAATACAAAAGACTAAAACAACAATACAAAGCCCAACACAGAAAAGCCCACTCTCAAAACTATCTAATCACTTCTAAGTCCAGTCCAATGCTGCAAGGTGAAGTCTTCTAAGCCCAAAAGCAAAACCTTCGTCCATAACCCAGCTTCCTACTAAACCTGCCGCATGAGAAAAGAAATGCGGCTGAGCTTAAAAAGCTCAGTGAACAGATATGAACAAATAGCAAAACAATATAGTAGAGTAGATGATAAGCAAGGAATGGAAATATGAATCACATGTGTCTCCAAAAGGTTTAAGTGTCAAAGATTTGCAAGTGATATATGCCAAAGAATTTATCAAGTTATGGTCAACGGATTCAAGATATGGTCAAGGGTTTAAAGCTATGGTCAAGTATTCAAAGTCATGGTCCAGTATCCTAGGTTATGGTTGAGGAGTCAAAAGTCATGGTCAATGATTCAGTATTTTACCCAAGGCCCAATCAATCAATACAATACAATAGTAACCAATATGGAGTAGCTAGCTCCCAATATGTGAGGGGTTGCAATGCACACAACCAGCTCACCAATCAATACAATGTACAATAACCAATATCCAATAACCAATCAATCAATCAATCAATCAAATCTAGGATGCATCCATACGCCCCTGCTGGCCAATAACAATAGCAATAACAATAATATTCATAGCAGCAGTCGATAACAATAATCAGGGACGGCGTAGTACATCTCTCCAACTACGCTAGAGTACATAACATTGGTGCATCAATGCTATGGTTGTGGCTACTCTACAACAAGTAATACCCTGGGTAAAGACTGAAGGGTCAAAAAGGTCAAGGTCAATATCAAGGTGTAAGTGCCAATTGATAATCAAAGGTTCAATGGTCAAAGGTTCAATTATCGAAGGTTCAGTATCAAAGGTTCAAGATCAAGTGTCAAGATCAAAGGGTCATCAAGAGTTAATATTAAAGGGTCAAATGTGAGAGGTCAAAGCCAAGGTTCCAATCCATAGGGTTCATCAACCCAAGTCCCAACGTCCCATAGTTCATAATCAAAAGGGGTCATAATGCGAGTTTAAAACAAAAGTTCAATTTAGTAGGTACACATTATTAAAAGGTTTGTAAGAATACCCCATTCAAAGGTTTATAACAAAGGTTCATTTAGAAATATCTTCCAAAAGATGGCATTTGTAAAAGTGATCTTTAATAAAGGTTGTCGTAAGACATTCTCCAAAAGTGTATTTATGCAATTATAAAAAATCTCATATCAAGGTAGTCTTACAATCATATTAAAAGTGTCGTGGTAAAACAGTTTCTCCTTTAAATGTCTTCGTATTATAATTTAGAAAAGAAGTTTTACCTCCCGTTATATTATCCCAAAATATTCAAGGTCTCACAAGGGTTGCACCTCCCTCTACAATATCCCAAGAGTATCCCATGTCTCCCAAAGGTTCAAAGGATTATGGATCATAAATGGTTACAGA
>LBNU01020583.1:16160-30475 GCA_014162995.1 Artemisia annua | reverse complement strand
TCGAAGGTTCAGTATCAAAGGGTCAAGATCAAGTGTCAAGATCAAAGGGTCATCAAGAGTTAATATTAAAGGGTCAAAAAGTGAGAGGTCAAAGCCAAGGTTCCAATCCATAGGGTTCATCAACCCAAGTCCCAACATCCCATAGTTCATAATCAAAAGGGTCATAATGCGAGTTTAAAACGAAAGTTCAATTTAGTAGGTTCACATCACTTATTAAAAGGTTTGTAAGAATACCCCATTCAAAGGTTTATAACAAAGGTTCATTTAGAAATATCTTCCAAAAGATGGCATTTGTAAAAGTGATCTTTAATAAAGGTTGTCGTAAGACATTCTTTAAAAGTGTATTTATGCAATTATAAAAATCTCATATCAATGTAGTCTTACAATCATAATAAAAGTGTCGTGGTAAAATAGTTTCTCCTTTAAATGTCTTCATATTATAATTTAGAAAGGAAGTTTTACCTCCCGTTATATTATCCCAAAATATTCAAGGTCTCACAAGGGTTGCACCTCCCTCTACAATATCCCAAGAGTATCCCATGTCTCCCAAAGGTTCAAAGGATTATGGATCATAAATGGTTACAGAGTGGTTCATAAGAGTTCAAAGAGTTAACAATAGAATCACCCAAAGACCATAGAGCCCAAGTATAGAGGGTCACTATCCAAGGATCAATGTAAAGGGGTCAATGGCAAAGGGTCAATGGCAAATGATCAATAGCAAGGATCAATAATAAAAGATCAATAGCAAAAGATCAATAAAGGTGTCAATAGTAAATGATCAATAGCAAAGGATCCATAATAAATGATCAATAGTAGAGGGGTCAATAGTAAGGATCAATGAAAAAGGTCAATAGCAATGGTTCAATAGCAAGGGTCAATACCAAGGATCAATATCAATATCAAAAGAGTCAATCAATCAATAATAAGGAGAGAGAGAGAGAGAGAGAGAGAGAGAGAGAGAGAGAGAGAGAGAGAAAGTCAAGAAAGAGAAACGGTTGTACTCTTACTGAAAGAGTACGGAATATCTGTACCTTATACCAAAGCAAACCAATACCAAGATGGAAATACAACGGTCAGGTCACTCTTTCTTCACACCTAAAGGAGTAGGAGACAAGTTACTATTGGTGTTGATAAGTCGGGTTACAGATTTTAGTTAACTTTCCATTTTAGGTAACCTTCCATATTTAGCAGGTTTCTATATTTAGTAACTTTCTATTTTTAGTAAGTTTCCCGAATTAGCAAGTTTCCATTTTTAGAAAGTTTCCTTATTTAGTAAGTTTCCATAAATGGCAGGTTTCCAAAAATAGCAAGTATCAATATTATGACTCTTTAAATATCAAGTGTCAGGGTCAAATCAGGGTTCAATTTGAGAATCAAGATCTGTCTGTTTACACAGATCTAGATGAGTTTCAAATCAGTCCCCAAGTTATAGAAAATTACAAAAAAACCCTTACACTTATATCTCAATTCGTTAATTCATAAACAATACCAAAACCCTAATTCCATAAATATACATATAACATGACTTTGATGCAATAATTATAATTTAAACCCTTATAATTATATAATTCACAATTAAGTCCAAAAGAATTCCATATTTACCAAACAAGCACATCAACTTACCAAATTTCAGAATAATACATCAGATTACATACGTAGTACCATTCAGTCCCTCAAGTTTCAAAATTTACACAATTAGTCCCTTAAGTTTATAAAACTTATTAATTAAATCATAATTCCATAACAATTACACAATAAGCCCAAAAATGCTCAAAATTACACAAAATACTCTTAGTATCATTATTTACTCAAAATAACTCCAATTTTCCAGAATTTACAGTTTTAGTCCCTCCTTTTCTATTTATTTCAATTTCACATAATAATTAATTAATAATTACATATTAAGCCCTTTTCATTGTGAAAAACATCCAAACAATCCACAAACTATTTTTACCACATTTCTAACAGACTTAGGTGAGTTTCAAATCAGCCCACAAGTTTTAGAAAATTACAAAACAACCCCTATACTATTTATCTAACTCGTTAATTACCAAACAATACCAAAACCCTAAAATTAAAATCCAATCATTTCACCATTAATCCCAACAACCTTAAACAATAATTAAATGCATCAAAAACATGTTCTAACCCTAACCCTATTTCATTCGAATTACAATTTCTATTTATTCCTTTAATTCTATAAAATCCGATTATATAAAAATTCACAAAGCACACTTAAGCCATCAAATAATCCAAAAAACAATTTTTATACATTGAATATACATCATAGAACACCAGAAAAATAGCAAATCACCACAAAAAAATTTTTCATGCAAAATTCGAATTATAACCATTTTATTTAAATAATTATTAATGATTTAACACAAATTCCACAAATCATATTCCATGCTTCCAAAATCATTTACAGTATTTTTCTAAGATCAAACACAATATATAGAGTCCATAAAAATTATTGTACCAATCCAGAAAATTCAATTCGCCATATTTAGGGTTTTCATGCATAATTAGGGTTTGAATTCACAAATAAATTATGGAACGTGCATGGTTCAATTTTATAATTTTATTTGAGTCTTATGTAACATAAATAACATAGGAAAAATACCGTGGTGATTTTAGAATGAGTGGAACAAAGGTGTACGAATTTCCCACCTTAGCGAGCCACAAATAACACAAATAAATCCCCACGAGCACACGACGAATCCCACGACCTTGAAATCAATTTTCACAGACCATATATGATGTAAGGAACATGAGAAAATTATAGAAAGAATTTTACATAGGTCGGATTAAGGAATTCGAATTATACCTTTGTTTTTGCAATAAATTCGACAAACGATTCTGCGAGCCTACAAAAATCAAAACAATGGTTTCTTGGTGATGTTTAGGGCTAGAGGATGTCACGGAATTAATGGTGAATTTCCAGAAATCCGTTTAGGGGCTGAACGAATTATAAAGTGAGTTTAGGGTTTTGTTTTCTTGGTTTTCTTGATTTGCCGTATAAAAGGAAATTAGTGAAATAAAATGGCGTTTCATGTGTGGTAATGAGCCGTGTATTTGGGGGTGATTAGGGCTGTCAATCCCTTAATTGTAGCTTCCCATAATTACTTGATAATTATCTTGTATTTCTTTTTATTTGTTTTTGTACAATATGTTTAATTACTTTTGCTAACAAAATAAAAATAGGCGTGGCATATGTTGTTGTCTTTGGGCTTTTATAATTTTTATCGGACTAAAATAATTAACTTGGATCAATTTTGGGCTCTTATAAAAATTTAGAATTTATTTGGAAATTTTACATAATCTTTATTTAAGTTATATAGTTATTAATTTAATTATATAGTTTTATTAAATTTTTAAAATCCAAGGGTATTTTGGTAATTTTCTCAAGATGAAAATTTTAGGTATTACATAATTCATATTTTTTTTTTCACTTGTATAGTCATTTTAGGTGGTAAGTTTTATTGTGTAAGTTATAAGAATGGCGTGTCATTCTTATATGAGAGTCTGTAAGTGTCCTAAGGGACTGAGATGAGGGAAGTCACCCTCATCCTTTGTACTTCAATGTTTTTGGCGTAATACATTTTACCAGGGTGAATTAACCCTTTACCCAAAAAAAATCGTATTTTTCCCCTATTTAGGAAGCAACGCTTACTCACTTAATGAGAGCAATTGCCGTTTACATGATGATAGTCGTTGTCCCTAATGCTTGCACCTTTGATAAGAGCAATTATCACTTACATGATGAGATCCGTTGACCCTAAAGGATAAATTGAGGAGGAAAATTTCTCCCTTACATGATAAGAGCCGTTTTCCATCAAGGTTCACTTTTTAAGAGCAATCGTACCTTATTTTTTGGGAGCCGTTGTCCCTAAACGCTTGCTCACTTGATGAGAGCAATTGCCCATTACATGATGATAGCCGTTGTCCCTAATGCTTGCACCTTTGATAAGAGCAATTATCACTTACATGATGAGATCCGTTGACCCTAAAGGATAAATTTAGGAGGGAAATTTCTCTCTTACATGATAAGAGCCGTTTTCCATCAAGGTTCACTTTTTAAGAGCAATTGTACCTTACTTTATGGGAGCCGTTGTCCCTAAACGCTTGCTCACTTGATGAGAGCAATTGCCCTTTACATGATGATAGCCATTTTCTCTAATGCTTGCACCTTTGACAAGAGCAATTGTCACTTACATGATGAGATCCGTTGTCTCCAAAGGCTAAATTTAGGAGTGAAATTTCTCCCTTACATGATAAGAGCCGTTTTCCATCAAGGTTAACTTGTTAAGAGCAATTGTACCTTACTTTTTGGTAGCCGTTGTCCCTAAACGGTTGCTAACTTGATGAGAGCAATTACCCTTTACATGCTGATAGCCATTGTCCCTAATGCTTGCACCTTTGATAAGAGCAACTGTCACTTATATGATGAGATCCGTTGTCCCTAATGGCTAACTTTATGAGGCCAATTTGTCCCTTACATGTTAAGAGTCGTTGTCCCTAAAGGCTCACCTGTTCAAAGCAATTAAGCCGTTGTCCGTAAACGGTTGCTCACTTGATGAGAGCAATTGCCCTTTACTTGATGATAGCCGTTGTCCCTAATGCTTGCACACTTGATAAGAGAAATTTTCACTTACGTGATGAGATCCGTTGTCCCTAATGGCTAACTTTATGATGCCAATTTGTCCCTTACATGTTAAGAGCCGTTGTCCCTAAAGGCTCACCTTTTGAGAGCAATTGTACCTCACTTTATGGGAGTCGTTGTCTCTAAACGGTTGCTCACTTGACGAGAGCAATTGCCGTTTACATGATGATAGCCGTTGTCCCTAATGCTTGCAGACTTGATAAGAGCAATTGTCACATACATGATGAGATCCGTTGTTCCTAAAGGCTAACTTTATGAGGGAATTTGTCCCTTACATGATAAGAGCCGTTGTCCTTAAAGGCTCACTTGTTGAGAGCAATTGTACCTTACTTTATGGGAGTCGTTGTCCCTAAACGCTTGCTCACTTGATGAGAGCAATTGCCCTTTACATGATGATAGCCGTTGTCCCTAATGCTTGCACACTTGATAAGAGCAATTGTCACTTACATGATGAGATCCGTTGTCCCTAAAGGCTAACTTTATGAGGGCAATTTGTCCCTTACATGATAAGAGCCGTTGTCCCTAAAGGCTCACTTGTTGAGAGCAATTGTACCTTACTTTATGGGAGCCGTTGTCCCTAAACGCTTGCTCACTTGATGAGAGCAATTGCCCTTTACATGATGATAGCCGTTGTCCCTAATGCTTGCACACTTGATAAGAGCAATTGTCACTTACATGATGAGATCCGTTGTCCCTAAAGGCTAACTTTATGAGGGCAATTTGTCCCTTACATGATAAGAGCCGTTGTCCCTAAAGGCTCACTTGTTGAGAGCAATTGTACCTTACTTTATGGGAGCCGTTGTCCCTAAACGCTTGCTCACTTGATGAGAGCAATTGCCCTTTACATGATGATAGCCGTTGTCCCTAATGCTTGCACACTTGATAAGAGCAATTGTCACTTACATGATGAGATCCGTTGTCCCTAAAGGCTAACTTTATGAGGGCAATTTGTCCCTTACATGATAAGAGCCGTTGTCCCTAAAGGCTCACTTGTTGAGAGCAATTGTACCTTACTTTATGGGAGCCGTTGTGCCTAAACGCTTGCTCACTTGATGAGAGTAATTGCCCTTTACATGATGATAGCCGTTGTCCCTAATGCTTGCGCACTTGATAAAAGCAATTGTCACATACATGATGAGATTCGTTGTTCCTAAAGGCTAACTTTATGAGGGCAATTTGTCCCTTACATGATAAGAGCCATTGTCCCTAAAGGCTAACTTGTTGAGAGCAATTGCACCTTACTTTATGGGAGTCGTTGTCCCTAAACGCTTGCTCACTTGATGAGAGCAATTGCCCTTTACATGATGATAGCCATTGTCCCTAATGCTTGCACGTTTGATTAGAGCAATTGTCACTTACATGATGAGAACCGTTGTCCCTAAAGGATAACTTTATGTGTGCAATTTGTCCCTTACATGATAAGAGTCGTTGTCCCTAAAGGCTCACTTGTTGAGAGCAATTGTACCTTACTTTATGAGAGTCGTTGTCCCTAAACGCTTGCTCACTTGATGAGAGCAATTGCCCTTTACATGATGATCGCCGTTGTCTCTAATGCTTGCAACTTTGATAAGAGCAATTGCCACTTACATGATGAGATCCGTTGTCCCTAAAGGCTAACTTTATGAGGGCAATTTGTCCCTTACAAGATAAGAGTCGTTGTCCCTAAAGGCTCACCTGTTGAGAGCAATTGTACCTTACTTTATGGGAGTCGTTATCCCTAAACGCTTGCTCACTTGATGAGAGCAATTACCCTTTACATGATGATAGCAATTGTCCCTAATGCTTGCAGCTTGGATAAGAGCAATTGTCACTTACATGATGAGATCCTTTGTCCCTAAAGGCTAACTTTGTTAGGGCAATTTCTACCTTACATGATAAGAGCCATTGTCCTTAAAGGCTCACTTGTTGAGAGCAATTGTACCTTACTTTATGGGAGCCGTTGTGCCTAATGCTTGCACACTTGATAAGAGCAATTGTCACATACATGATGAGATCTGTTGTTCCTAAAGGCTAATTTTATGTGGGCAATTTTTCCCTTACATGATAAGAGCCGTTGTCCCTAATGCTTGCACACTTGATAAGAGCAATTGTCACTTACATGATGAGATCCGTTGTCCCTAATGTACCTTACTTTTTGGGAGCCGGTGTCCCTCAAGGCTCACTTGATGAGAGCAATTTTACCTTACTTTGTGGGAGCCGTTGTCTCTAACCGCTTGCTCACTTGATGAGAGCAATTGCCCTTTACATGATGATAGCGATTGTCCCTAATGCTTGCACCTTTGATAAGAGCAATCGTCAATTACATGATGAGATCCGTTGTCCCTAAAGGCAAACTTTATGAGGGAAATTTGTTCCTTACATGATAAGAGTCGTTGTCTAACAAGGCTCACTTGTTGAGAGCAATTGTACCTTACTTTTTGGGAGCCGTTGTCCCTAAATGCTTGTTCACTTGAAGGGAGCAATTGCCCTTTACTTGATGATAGCCATTGTCCCTAATGCTTGCACCTTTGATAAGAGCAACTGTCACTTACTTGATGAGATCCGTTGTCCCTAATGGCTTACTTTATGAGGCCAATTTGTCCCTTACATGTTTAGAGCCGTTGTCCCTAAAGGCTCACCTGATGAGAGCAATTTTACCTTACTTTGTGGGAGCCGTTGTCTCTAACCGCTTGCTCACTTGATGAGAGCAATGCGCTTTACGTGATGATAGCGAGTGTAGATAATGCTTGCACCTTTGATAAGAGCAATCGTCAATTACATGATGAGATCCGTTGTCCCTAAAGGCAAACTTTATGAGGGAAATTTGTTCCTTACATGATAAGAGTCGTTGTCTAACAAGGCTCACTTGTTGAGAGCAATTGTACCTTACTTTTTGGGAGCCGTTGTCCCTAAATGCTTGTTCACTTGAAGGGAGCAATTGCCCTTTACTTGATGATAGCCATTGTCCCTAATGCTTGCACCTTTGATAAGAGCAACTGTCACTTACTTGATGAGATCCGTTGTCCCTAATGGCTTACTTTATGAGGCCAATTTGTCCCTTACATGTTTAGAGCCGTTGTCCCTAAAGGCTCACCTGTTGAGAGCAATTTTACCTTACTTTGTGGGAGCCGTTGTCTGTAAACTGTTGCTCATGTGATGAGAGCAATTGCCCTTTACATGATGATAGCCGTTGTCCCTAATGCTTGCACACTTGATAAGAGCAATGGTCACATATNTACATGTTTAGAGCCGTTGTCCCTAAAGGCTCACCTGTTGAGAGCAATTTTACCTTACTTTGTGGGAGCCGTTGTCTGTAAACTGTTGCTCATGTGATGAGAGCAATTGCCCTTTACATGATGATAGCCGTTGTCCCTAATGCTTGCACACTTGATAAGAGCAATGGTCACATATATGATGAGATCCGTTGTCCCTAAAGGATAACTTTCTGAGGGCAATTTGTCCCTTACAAGATAAGAGCCGTTGTCCCTAAAGACTCACTTTTTTAGAGCAATTGTACATTATTTATGTGAGCCGTTGTCCCTAAACACTTACTAACTTGATGAGAGCAATTGCCGTTTATATGATGATAGCCGTTGTCCCTAATGCTTGCACATTTGATAAGAGCAATTATCACTTACATGATGAGATCCGTTGACCCTAATGGATAAATTTAGGAGGGAAATTTCTTTCTTACATGATAAGAGCCGTTTTCCATCAAGGTTCACTTGTTAAGAGCAATTGTACCTTACTTTTTGGGAGCCGTTGTCCCTAAACGCTTGCTCACTTGATGAGAGCAATTGCCCATTACATGATGATAGCCGTTGTCCCTAATGCTTGCACACTTGATAAGAGCAATGGTCACATACATGATGAGATCCGTTGTTCCTAAAGGCTAACTTTATGAGGGCAATTTGTCCCTTACAAGATAAGAGCCGTTGTCCCTAAAGGCTCACTTGTTGAGAGCAATTGTTCCTTACTTTATGGGAGTCTTTGTCCCTAAACGCTTGCTCACTTGATGAGAGCAATTGCCGCTTACATGATGATAACCGTTGTTTCTAATGATTGCACTTTTGATAAGAGCAATTGCCACTTACATGATAAGATCCATTGTCCCTAAATGCTACTTTATGAGGGTAATTTGTCCCTTACAAGATAAGAGCCGTTGTCCCTAAATGCTCACTTGTTGAGAGCAATTGTACCTTACTTTATGGGAGCCGTTGTCCCTAAACGCTTGCTCACTTGATGAGAGCAATTGCCCTTTACATGATGATAGCCGTTGTCCCTAATGCTTGCACACTTGATAAGAGCAATTGTCACTTACATGATGAGATCCGTTGTCCCTAAAGGCTAACTTTATTAGGGCAATTTGTCCCTTACATGATAAGAGCCGTTGTCCTTAAAGGCTCACCTTTTGAGAGCAATTGTACCTCACTTTATGGGAGTCGTTGTCCCTAAACGGTTGCTCACTTGACGACAGCAATTGCCCTTTACAGGATGATAGTCGTTGTCCCTAATGCTTGCACACTTGATAAGAGCAATTGTCACATACGTGATGAGATCCGTTGTTCCTAAAGGCTAACTTTATGAGAGCAATTTGTCCCTGACATGATAAGAGTCATTGTCCCTAAAGGTTCACTTGTTGAGATCAATTTTACCTTACTTTATGGGAGTCGTTGTCCCTAAACGCTTGCTCACTTGATGAGAGCAATTGCCCTTTACATAATGATAGCCGTTGTCACTAGTGCTTGCATATTTGATGAGAGCAATTGCCACTTACATGATGTGATCCGTTGTCCCTATAGGCTAACTTTATAAGGGCAATTTGTCCCTTACAAGATAAGAGCCGTTGTCCCTAAAAGCTCACTTGTTGAGAGCAATTTTACCTTACTTTATGGGAGTCGTTGTCCCTAAACGCTTGCCCACTTCATGAGAGCAATTGCCCTTTGCATGATGATAGCCGTTGTCCCTAATGCTTGCACACTTGATAAGAGCAATTGTCACTTACATGATGAGATCCGTTGTCCCTAAAGGCTAACTTTATGAGGGCAATTTGTCCCTTACATGATAAGAGCCGTTGTCCCTAAAGGCTCACTTGTTGAGAGCAATTGTACCTTACTTTATGGGAGCCGTTGTCCCTAAACGCTTGCTCACTTGATGAGAGCAATTGCCCTTTACATGATGATAGCCGTTGTCCCTAATGCTTGCACACTTGATAAGAGCAATTGTCACTTACATGATGAGATCCGTTGTCCCTAAAGGCTAACTTTATGAGGGCAATTTGTCCCTTACATGATAAGAGCCGTTGTCCCTAAAGGCTCACTTGTTGAGAGCAATTGTACCTTACTTTATGGGAGCCGTTGTCCCTAAACGCTTGCTCACTTGATGAGAGCAATTGCCCTTTACATGATGATAGCCGTTGTCCCTAATGCTTGCACACTTGATAAGAGCAATTGTCACTTACATGATGAGATCCGTTGTCCCTAAAGGCTAACTTTATGAGGGCAATTTGTCCCTTACATGATAAGAGCCGTTGTCCCTAAAGGCTCACTTGTTGAGAGCAATTGTACCTTACTTTATGGGAGCCGTTGTCCCTAAACGCTTGCTCACTTGATGAGAGCAATTGCCCTTTACATGATGATAGCCGTTGTCCCTAATGCTTGCACACTTGATAAGAGCAATTGTCACTTACATGATGAGATCCGTTGTCCCTAAAGGCTAACTTTATGAGGGCAATTTGTCCCTTACATGATAAGAGCCGTTGTCCCTAAAGGCTCACTTGTTGAGAGCAATTGTACCTTACTTTATGGGAGCCGTTGTCCCTAAACGCTTGCTCACTTGATGAGAGCAATTGCCCTTTACATGATGATAGCCGTTGTCCCTAATGCTTGCACACTTGATAAGAGCAATTGTCACTTACATGATGAGATCCGTTGTCCCTAAAGGCTAACTTTATGAGGGCAATTTGTCCCTTACATGATAAGAGCCGTTGTCCCTAAAGGCTCACTTGTTGAGAGCAATTGTACCTTACTTTATGGGAGCCGTTGTCCCTAAACGCTTGCTCACTTGATGAGAGCAATTGCCCTTTACATGATGATAGCCGTTGTCCCTAATGCTTGCACACTTGATAAGAGCAATTGTCACTTACATGATGAGATCCGTTGTCCCTAAAGGCTAACTTTATGAGGGCAATTTGTCCCTTACATGATAAGAGCCGTTGTCCCTAAAGGCTCACTTGTTGAGAGCAATTGTACCTTACTTTATGGGAGCCGTTGTCCCTAAACGCTTGCTCACTTGATGAGAGCAATTGCCCTTTACATGATGATAGCCGTTGTCCCTAATGCTTGCACACTTGATAAGAGCAATTGTCACTTACATGATGAGATCCGTTGTCCCTAAAGGCTAACTTTATGAGGGCAATTTGTCCCTTACATGATAAGAGCCGTTGTCCCTAAAGGCTCACTTGTTGAGAGCAATTGTACCTTACTTTATGGGAGCCGTTGTCCCTAAACGCTTGCTCACTTGATGAGAGCAATTGCCCTTTACATGATGATAGCCGTTGTCCCTAATGCTTGCACACTTGATAAGAGCAATTGTCACTTACATGATGAGATCCGTTGTCCCTAAAGGCTAACTTTATGAGGGCAATTTGTCCCTTACATGATAAGAGCCGTTGTCCCTAAAGGCTCACTTGTTGAGAGCAATTGTACCTTACTTTATGGGAGCCGTTGTCCCTAAACGCTTGCTCACTTGATGAGAGCAATTGCCCTTTACATGATGATAGCCGTTGTCCCTAATGCTTGCACACTTGATAAGAGCAATTGTCACTTACATGATGAGATCCGTTGTCCCTAAAGGCTAACTTTATGAGGGCAATTTGTCCCTTACATGATAAGAGCCGTTGTCCCTAAAGGCTCACTTGTTGAGAGCAATTGTACCTTACTTTATGGGAGCCGTTGTCCCTAAACGCTTGCTCACTTGATGAGAGCAATTGCCCTTTACATGATGATAGCCGTTGTCCCTAATGCTTGCACACTTGATAAGAGCAATTGTCACTTACATGATGAGATCCGTTGTCCCTAAAGGCTAACTTTATGAGGGCAATTTGTCCCTTACATGATAAGAGCCGTTGTCCCTAAAGGCTCACTTGTTGAGAGCAATTGTACCTTACTTTATGGGAGCCGTTGTCCCTAAACGCTTGCTCACTTGATGAGAGCAATTGCCCTTTACATGATGATAGCCGTTGTCCCTAATGCTTGCACACTTGATAAGAGCAATTGTCACTTACATGATGAGATCCGTTGTCCCTAAAGGCTAACTTTATGAGGGCAATTTGTCCCTTACATGATAAGAGCCGTTGTCCCTAAAGGCTCACTTGTTGAGAGCAATTGTACCTTACTTTATGGGAGCCGTTGTCCCTAAACGCTTGCTCACTTGATGAGAGCAATTGCCCTTTACATGATGATAGCCGTTGTCCCTAATGCTTGCACACTTGATAAGAGCAATTGTCACTTACATGATGAGATCCGTTGTCCCTAAAGGCTAACTTTATGAGGGCAATTTGTCCCTTACATGATAAGAGCCGTTGTCCCTAAAGGCTCACTTGTTGAGAGCAATTGTACCTTACTTTATGGGAGCCGTTGTCCCTAAACGCTTGCTCACTTGATGAGAGCAATTGCCCTTTACATGATGATAGCCGTTGTCCCTAATGCTTGCACACTTGATAAGAGCAATTGTCACTTACATGATGAGATCCGTTGTCCCTAAAGGCTAACTTTATGAGGGCAATTTGTCCCTTACAAGATAAGAGCCGTTGTCCCTAAAAGCTCACTTGTTGAGAGCAATTGTACCTTACTTTATGGGAGTCGTTGTCCCTAAACGCTTGCCTACTTGATGAGAGCAATTGCCTTTGCATGATGATAGCCGTTGTCCCTAATGCTTGCACACTTGATAAGAGCAATTGTCACTTACATGATGAGATCTGTTGTCCCTAAAGGCTAACTTTATGAGGGCAATTTATCCCTTACAAGAGATGAGCCGTTGTCCCTAAAGGCTCACTTGTTGAGAGCAATTGTACCTTAGTTTATGGGAGTCGTTGTCCCTAAACGGTTGCTCACTTGACGAGAGCAATTACCTTTTACATGATGATAGCCGTTGTCCCTAATGCTTGCACACTTGATAAGAGCAATTGTCACTTACATGATGAAATCTGTTGTCCCTAAAGGCTAAATTTATGAGGGCAATTTGTCCCTTAGAAGATAAGAGTCGTTGTCCCTAAAGGCTCACTTGTTGAGAGCAATTGTACCTTAGTTTATGGGAGTCGTTGTCCCTAAACGCTTGCTCATTTGATGAGAGCAATTGCCCTTTACATGATGGTCGCCGTTATCTCTAATGCTTGCAACTTTGATGAGAGCAATTGTCACTTACATAATGAGATCCGTTGTCCCTAAAGGCTAAATTTAGGAGTGAAATTTCTCCCTTACATGATAAGAGCCATTTTCCATCAAGGTTCACTTGTTAAGAGCAATTGTTCCTTACTTTTTGGGAGCCGTTGTCCCTGAACGGTTGCTCACGTGATGAGAGCAATTGCCCTTTACATGCTGATAGCCATTGTCCCTAATGCTTGCACCTTTGATAAGAGAAACTGTCACTTACATGATGAGATCCGTTGTCCCTAATGGCTAACTTTATGAGGCCAATTTGTCCCTTAGATGTTAAGAGTCGTTTTTCCTAAAGGCTCACATGTTCAAAGCAATTGTACCTTACTTTATAGGAGCCGTTGTTCATAAACGGTTGCTCACTTGATGAGAGCAATTGCCCTTTACTTGATGATAGCCGTTGTCCCTAATGCTTGTACACTTGATAAGAGAAATGTTCACTTACGTGATGAGATCCGTTGTCCCTAATGGCTAACTTTATGATGCCAATTTGTCCCTTACATGTTAAGAGCCATTGTCCCTAAAGGCTCACCTTTTGAGAGCAATTGTACCTCACTTTATGGGAGTCGTTGTCCCTAAACGCTTGCTCACTTGATGAGAGCAATTGCCCTTTACATGATGATAGATGTTGTCTCTAATGCTTGCAAATTTAATAAGAGCAATTGCCACTTACATGATGAGATCCATTGTCCCTAAAGGCTAACTTTATGAGGGCAATTTGTCCCTTACAAGATAAGAGCCGTTGCCCCTAAAGGCTCAATTGTTGAGAGCAATTGTACCTTATTTTATGGGAGTCGTTGTCCCCAAACGGTTGCTCACTTGATGAGAGCAATTGCCCTTTACATGATGATAGCCATTGTCCCTAATGCTTGCACCTTTGATAAGAGCAATTGTCACTTTCATGATGATATCCGTTGTCCCTAAAGGCTAACTTTATTAGGGAAATTTGTCCCTTACATGATAAGAGCCGTTGTCCCTAAAGGCTCACTTGTTGAGAACAATTGTACCTTACTATATGGGAGCCGTTGTCGCTAAACGCTTTCTCACTTGATGAGAGCAATTGCCCTTTACATGATGATAGCCATTGTCCCTAATGCTTGAACCTTTGATAAGAGCAATTGTCACTTACATGATGAGATCCGTTGTCCCTAAAGGCTAAATTTAGTAGTGAAATTTCTCCCTTACATGATAAGAGCCGTTTTCCATCAAGGTTCACTTGTTAAGAACAATTGTACCTT
>LBNU01020583.1:2458-14623 GCA_014162995.1 Artemisia annua | reverse complement strand
CACTTGTTGAGAGCAATTGTACCTTACTTTATGGGAGTCGTTGTGCCTAAACGCTTACTCACTTGATTAGAGCAATTGCCCTTTACATGATGATAGCCGTTGTCTCTAATGCTTGCATATTTGATAAGAGCAATTTCCACTTACATGATGAGATCCGTTGTCCCTAAAGGCTAACTTTATGAGGGCAATTTGTCCCTTACAAGATAAGAGCCGTTGTCCCTAAAGGCACACTTGTCGAGAGCAATTGTACCTTACTTTATGGGAGTCGTTGTCCCTAAACTCTTGCTCACTTGATGAGAGCAATTGCCCTTTGCATGATGATAGCCGTTGTCCCTAATGCTTGCACACCTGATAAGAGCAATTGTCACTTACATGATGAGATCTGTTGTCCCTAAAGGCTAACTTTATGAGGGCAATTTGTCCTTTACAAGATAAGAGCCGTTGTCCCTAAAGGCTCACTTGTTGAGAGCAATTGTACCTTACTTTATGGGAGTCATTGTCCCTAAACACTTCCTCACTTGATGAGAGCAATTGCCCTTTACATGATGATAGCCATTGTCCCTAATGCTTGCACCTTTGATAAGAGCAATTGTCACTTACATGATGAGATCCGTTGTCCCGAAAGGCTAACTTTGTTAGGGCAATTTCTCCCTTACATGATAAGAGCCGTTGTCCCTAAAGGCTCACTTGTTGAGAGCAATTGTACCTTACTTTATGGGAGCCGTTGTCCCTAAACGCTTGCTCACTTGATGAGAGCAATTGCCCTTTACATGATGATAGCCGTTGTCCCTAATGCTTGCACACTTGATAAGAGCAATTGTCACTTACATGATGAGATCCGTTGTCCCTAAAGGCTAACTTTATGAGGGCAATTTGTCCCTTACAAGATAAGAGCCGTTGTCCCTAAAGGCTCACTTGTTGAGAGCAATTGTACCTTACTTTATGGGAGTCATTGTCCCTAAACACTTCCTCACTTGATGAGAGCAATTGCCCTTTACATGATGATAGCCATTGTCCCTAATGCTTGCACCTTTGATAAGAGCAATTGTCACTTACATGATGAGATCCGTTGTCCCGAAAGGCTAACTTTGTTAGGGCAATTTCTCCCTTACATGATAAGAGCCGTTGTCCCTAAAGGCTCACTTGTTGAGAGCAATTGTACCATACTTTATGGGAGCCGTTGTGCCTAAACGCTTGCTCACTTGATGAGAGCAATTGCCACTTACATGATGATAGCCGTTGTCCCTAATGCTTGCACACTTGATAAGAGCAATTGTCACTTACATGATGAGATGCGTTGTCCCGAAAGGCTAACTTTATGAGGGCAATTTGTCTCTTACAAGATAAGAGCTGTTCTCCCTAAAGGCTCACTTGTTGAGAGCAATTGTTCCTTACTTTATGGGAGTCGTTGTGCCTAAACGCTTGCTCACTTGATGAGAGCAATTGCCCTTTACATGATGATAGCCGTTGTCCCTAATGCTTGCACACTTGATAAAATCAATTGTCACATACATGATGAGATTTGTTGTTCCTAATGGCTAATTTTATCAGGGCAATTTGTCCCTTACATGATAAGAGCCATTGTCCCTAAAGGCTAACTTTTTGAGAGCAATTGCACCTTACTTTATGGGAGTCATTGTCCCTAAACGCTTGCTCACTTGATGAGAGCAATTGCCCTTTACATGATGATAGCCATTGTCCCTAATGCTTGCACCTTTGATTAGAGCAATTGTCACTTACATGATGAGAACCGCTTTCCCTAAAGGATAACTTTATGAGGGCAATTTGTCCCATACATGATAAGAGTCGTTGTCCCTAAAGGCTCACTTGTTGAGAGCAATTGTACCTTACTTTATGGGAGCCGTTGTCCCTAAACGCTTGCTCACTTGATGAGAGCAATTGCCCTTTACATGATGATAGCCGTTGTCCCTAATGCTTGCACACTTGATAAGAGCAATTGTCACTTACATGATGAGAACCGCTTTCCCTAAAGGATAACTTTATGAGGGCAATTTGTCCCATACATGATAAGAGTCGTTGTCCCTAAAGGCTCACTTGTTGAGAGCAATTGTACTTTACTTTATAGGAGTCGTTGTCCCTAAACGCTTGCTCACTTGATGAGAGCAATTGCCCTTTACATGATGATAGCCGTTGTCTCTAATGCTTGCAACTTTGATAAGAGCAATTGCCACTTACATGATGAGATCCGTTGTCCCTAAAGGCTAACTTTATGAGGGCAATTTGTCCTTTACAAGATAAGAGTCGTTGTCCCTAAAGGCTCACTTGTTGAGAGCAATTGTACCTTACTTTATGGGAGTCGTTGTCCCTAAACGCTTGCTCACTTGATGAGAGCAATTGCCCTTTACATGATGATAGCCATTGTCCCTAATGCTTGCACCTTTGATAAGAGCAATTGCCACTTACATGATGATATCCTTTGTCCCTGAAGGCTAACTTTGTTAGGGAAATTTCTACCTTACATGATAAGAGCCGTTGTCCCTAAAGGCTCACTTGTTGAGAGCAATTGTACCTTACTTTATGGGAGCCGTTGTGCCTAAACGCTTGCTCACTTGATGAGAGCAATTGCCCTTTACATGATGATAGTCGTTGTCCCTAATGCTTGCACACTTGATAAGAGCAATTGTCACATACATGATGAGATCCGTTGTTCCTAAAAGCTAATTTTATATGGGCAATTTGTCCCTTACATGATAAGAGCCGTTGTCCCTAATGCTTGCACACTTGATAAGAGCAATTGTAACTTACATGATGAGATCCGTTGTCCCTAATGGCTAACCTTATGAGGGTAATTTGCCTTTTTTGGGTAAAAGGGTTAATTCACCCCGGTAAAATTCATTACACCAAAAAACTTTGAAGTACATAGGATGAGGGTGATATCCCTCACCTCAGTCCCTTAGGACACTTACAGACTCGATATATAAGAATGAAACACCATTCCTATAACTTACAATAAAAAGAACCTACCAATAATGACAAGTACATAATACATGATAAAACTACTCAAGAAACACTTGAGCCTTCTAATTCACTTTGGTAGTTCTTCTTAACTTCCATGAAAGATCCAAGAATAAACATCCAAGCGATCTTCAACTTACAATCTGTTGATAAGAAGGTTTTGAACAAGACCCTTCCAACTTAACTTCCACATAGAGTAACAATCATCCCCTTACATATGAAGTCTGCCCGGATTCTAGGGATCAAAATGTACCCATCAAGCATAGTCCTTTCCTCACCCATGGATCATCATATATGAATTCAGGTCCCAAAGAGTAGAAAAAACCATGCACTAACAACATGTAATCACAAACAGCTCAACCCTTCATAAAATCAAGCATGACACGTACCTTGAAGCAACTTGAGCCAATATGATCACAACTTGAGCCATCGACTAAAATCAGGGTTTACACTAACCCTAACATCCTGCAAATTCGATCAACAGCAACAACAGCAGCAGTATCACGATATAGCATAAAAATAGGGTATTAAAACCCTAACCTCAAATCCCTTCGTAAACAAGACCATAGGATGCGAATTATTAACCACAATCAAAGCAGCATGTAGTACAAATATGGAACCATAACAAATATGAACTTGACTTTCACTCTCCAAACCCACGAATCAATGATGCCCTTGATCAACACACAACCAGAATACACTAGCGTAATCCCTAACTTCAATTGTAGATCGACTTATGGGTTGATGAATCCAACTTGCATAACATAAAATATAACCTAACTTCCATTGAGGGTAATTTGTCCCTTACATGATAAGAGCCGTTGTCCCTCAAGGCTCACTTGATGAGAGCAATTGTACCTTACTTTTTGGGAGCCGTTGTCTCTAACCGCTTGCTCACTTGATGAGAGCAATTGCCCTTTACATGATGATAGCGATTTTCCCTAATGCTTGCACCTTTGATAAGAGCCATCGTCAATTACATGATGAGATCCGTTGTCCTTAAAGGCAAACTTTATGAGGGCAATTTGTCCCTTACATGATAAGAGAGCAATTGTACCTTACTTTTTGGGAGCCGTTGTCCCTAAATGCTTGTTCACTTGAAAAGAGCAATTGCCCTTTACTTGATGATAGCATTTATCCCTAATGCTTGCACATTTGATAAGAGCAACTGTCACTTACATGATGAGATCCGTTGTCCCTAATGGCTAACTGTATGAGGCCAATTTGTCCCTTACATGTTAAGAGCCGTTGTCCTTAAAGGCTCACCTGTTAAGAGCAATTGTACCTTACTTTATGGGAGCCGTTGTCTGTAAACGGTTGCTCACGTGATGAAAGCAATTGCCCTTTACATGATGATAGCCGTTGTCCCTAATGCTTGCGCACTTGATAAGAGAAATTGTCACCTACATGATGAGATCCGTTGTCCCTAAAGGATAACTTTATGAGGGCAATTTGTTCCTTACATGATAAGAGCCGTTGTCCCTAAAGGCTCACTTGTTGAGAGCAATCGTACCTTACTTTATGGGAGTCATTGTCCCTAAACGCTAGCTCACTTGATGAGAGCAATTGCCCTTTATATGATGATAGCTATTGTCCCTAATGCTTGCACCTTTGATAAGAGTAATTGCAACTTACATGATGAGATCCGTTTTCCCTAAAGCCTAACTTTATGAGGGCAATTTGTCCCTTACAAGATAAGAGCCGTTTTCCCTAAAGATTCACTTTTTGATAGCAATTGTACCTTATTTAAGTGAGTCGTTGTCCCTAAACGCTTACTAACTTGATGAGAGCAATGGCCGTTTACATGATGATAGTCGTTGTCCCTAATGCATGCACCTTTGATAAGAGCAATTATCACTTACATGATGAGATCCGTTGACCCTAAAGGATAAATTAAGGAGGGAAATTTCTCCCTTACATGATATGAGCCGTTTTCCATCAAGGTTCACTTGTTAAGAGGAATTGTACCTTACTTTTTGGGAGCCGTTGTCCCTAATCGCTTGCTCACTAGATGAGAGCAATTGCCCATTACATGATGATAGCCGTTGTTCCTAATGCTTGCACACTTGATAATAGCAATGGTCACATACATGATGAGATCAGTTGTTCCTAAAGGCTAACTTTATAAGGGTAATTTGTCCCTTACATGATAAGAGCCGTTGTCCCTAAAGGCTCATTTGTTGAGAGCAATTGTACCTTACTTTATGGGAGTTGTTGTCCCTAAACGCTTGCTCACTTGATGAGAGCAATTGCCATTTACATGATGATAACCGTTGTTTCTAATGTTTGCACTTTGATAAGAGTAATTGCCACTTACATGATGAAATCCGTTGTCCCTAAAGGCTAACTTTATGAGGGTAATTTGTCCCTTACATGATAAGAGTCGTTGTCCCTAAAGGTTCACTTGTTGAGAGCAATTATACCTTACTTTATGGGAGTCGTTGTCCCTAAACGCTTGCTCACTTGATGAGAGCAATTGCCCTTTACATGATGATAGCCGTTGTCTATAATGCTTGCAAATTTGATAAGAGCAATTGCCACTTACATGATGAGATCCATTGTCCCTAAAGGCTAACTTTATGAGGGCAATTTGTCCCTTACAAGATAAGAGCCGTTGTCCCTAAAGGCTCACTTGTTGAGAGCAATTGTACCTTACTTTATGGGAGCCGTTATCCCTAAACGCTTGCTCGCTTGATGAGAGCAATTGCCCTTTACATGATGATAGCCATTGTCCCTAATGCTTGCACCTTTGATAAGAGCAATTTTCACTTACATGATAAGATCCGTTGTCCCTAAAGGCTAACTTTATTAGGGCAATTTGTCCCTTACATCATAAGAGCCATTGTCCCTAAAGGCTCACCTGTTGAGAGCAATTGTACCTTACTTTATGGGAGTCGTTGACCCTAAACGCTTTCTCACTTGATGAGAGCAATTGCCCTTTACATGATGATAGCCATTGTCCCTAATGCTTGCACCTTTGATAAGAGCAATTGTCACTTACATGATGAGATCCGTTGTCCCTAAAGGCTAACTTTATTAGGGCAATTTGTCCCTTACATCATAAGAGCCATTGTCCCTAAAGGCTCACTTGTTGAGAGCAATTGTACCTTACTTTATGGGAGCCGTTGACCCTAAACGCTTTCTCACTTGATGAGAGCAATTGCCCTTTACATGATGATAGCCATTGTCCCTAATGCTTGCACCTTTGATAAGCGCAATTGTCACTTACATAATGAGATCCGTTGTCTCTAAAGGCTAAATTTAGGAGTGAAATTTCTCTCTTACATGATAAGAGCCGTTCTCCATCAAGGTTCACTTGTTAAGAGCAATTGTACCTTACTTTTTGGGAGCCGTTGTCCCTAAACGGTTGCACACTTGATGAGAGCAATTGCCCTTTACATGCTGATAGCAATTGTCCCTAATGCTTGCACCTTTGATAAGAGCAACTGTCACTTACATGATGAGATCCGTTGTCCCTAATGGCTAACTTTATGAGGCCAATTTGTCCCTTACATGTTAAGAGTCGTTGTCCCTAAAGGCTCACCTGTTCAAAGCAATTGTACCTTACTTTATGGGAGCCATTGTCCCTAATGCTTGCACCTTTGATAAGAGCAACTGTCACTTACATGATGAGATCTGTTGTCCCTAATGGCTAACTTTATGATGCCAATTTGTCCCTTATATGTTAAGAGCCGTTGTCCCTAAAGGCTCACCTTTTGAGAGCAAGTGTACCTCACTTTATGGGAGTCGTTGTCCCTAAACGGTTGCTCTTTTGACGAGAGCAATTGCCCTTTACATGACGATAGCCGTTGTCCCTAATGCTTGCACACTAGATAAGAGCAATTGTCATATNATACTTGCACACTTGATAAGAGAAATTTTCACATACGTGATGAGATCCGTTGTCCCTAATGGCTAACTTTATGATGCCAATTTGTCCCTTATATGTTAAGAGCCGTTGTCCCTAAAGGCTCACCTTTTGAGAGCAAGTGTACCTCACTTTATGGGAGTCGTTGTCCCTAAACGGTTGCTCACTTGACGAGAGCAATTGCTCTTTACATGATGATAGCCGTTGTCCCTAATGCTTGCACACTTGATAAGAGCAATTGTCACATACATGATGAGATCCGTTGTTCCTAAAGGCTAACTCTATGAGGGCAATTTGTCCCTTACATGATAAGAGCCGTTGTCCTTAAAGGCTCACTTGTTGAGAGCAATTGTACCTTACTTCATAGGAGTCATTGTCCCTAAACGCTTGCTCACTTGATGAGAGCAATTGCCATTTACATGATGATAACCGTTGTCTCTAATGATTGCACCTTTGATAAGAGTAATTGCCACTTACATGATGGGATCCGTTGTCCCTAATGGCTAACTTTATGAGGGCAATTTGTCCCTGACATGATAAGAGCCGTTGTCCCTAAAGGCTCACTTGTTGAGAGCAATTGTACCTACTTTATGGGAGTCGTTGTTCCTAAACGCTTGCTCACTTGATGAGAGCAATTGCCCTTTACATGATGATAGCCGTTGTCTCTAATGCTTGCATATTTGATAAGAGCAATTGCCAATTGCCACTTACAAGATAAGAGCCGTTGTCCCTAAAGGCTCACTTGTTGAGAGAAATTGTACCTTACTTTATGGGAGTCGTTGTCCCTAAACGCTTGCTCACTTGATGAGAGCAATTTCCCTTTGCATGATGATAGCCGTTGTCCCTAATGCTTGTACACTTGATAAGAGCAATTGTCACTTACATGATGAGATCTGTTGTCCCTAAAGGCTAACTTTAGGAGGGCAATTTGTCTCTTACAAGATAAGAGCCGTTGTCCCTAAAGGCTCACTTGTTGAGAGCAATTGTACCTTACTTTATGGGAGCCGTTGTCCCTAAACGCTTGCTCACTTGATGAGAGCAATTGCCCTTTACATGATGATAGCCGTTGTCCCTAATGCTTGCACACTTGATAAGAGCAATTGTCGCTTACATGATGAGATCTGTTGTCCCTAAAGGCTAACTTTAGGAGGGCAATTTTTCTCTTACAAGATAAGAGCCGTTGTCCCTAAAGGCTCACTTGTTGAGAGCAATTGTACCTTAGTTTATGGGAGTCGTTGTCCCTAAACGGTTGCTCACTTGACGAGAGAAATTACCCTTTACATGATGATAGCCGTTGTCCCTAATGCTTGCACACTTGATAAGAGCAATTGTCACTTACATGATGAGATCTGTTGTCCCTAAAGGCTAAATTTATGAGCGCAATTTGTCCCTTAGAAGATAAGAGTCGTTGTCCCTTAATACTCACTTGTTGAGAGCAATTGTACCTTAGTTTATGGGAGTCATTGTCCCTAAACGCTTGCTCATTTGATGAGAGCAATTTCCCTTTACATGATGATAGCCGTTGTCTCTAATGCTTGCACCTTTGATAAGAGCAATTTTCACTTACATGATGAGATCCGTTGTCCCTAAAGGCTAAATTTAGGAGTGAAATTTCTCCCTTACATGATAAGAGCCGTTTTCCATCAAGGTTCACTTGTTAAGAGCAATTGTACCTTACTTTTTGGGAGCCGTTGTCCCTGAACGGTTGCTCACTTGATGAGAGCAATTACCCTTTACATGCTGATAGCCATTGTCCCTAATGCTTGCACCTTTGATAAGAGCAACTGTCACTTACATGATGAGATCCGTTGTCCCTTATGGCTAACTTTATGAGGCCAATTTGTCCCTTACATGTTAAGAGTCGTTGTTCCTAAAGGCTCACCTGTTCAAAGCAATTGTACCTTACTTTATGGGAGCCGTTGTCCGTAAACGGTTGCTCACTTGATGAGAGCAATTGCCCTTTACATGATGATAGCCGTTGTCCCTAATGCTTGCACACTTGATAAGAGCAATTGTCACTTACATGATGAGATCCGTTGTCCCTAAAGGCTAACTTTATGAGGGCAATTTGTCCCTTACATGATAAGAGCCGTTGTCCCTAAAGGCTCACTTGTTGAGAGCAATTGTACCTTACTTTATGGGAGCCGTTGTCCCTAAACGCTTGCTCACTTGATGAGAGCAATTGCCCTTTACATGATGATAGCCGTTGTCCCTAATGCTTGCACACTTGATAAGAGCAATTGTCACTTACATGATGAGATCCGTTGTCCCTAAAGGCTAACTTTATGAGGGCAATTTGTCCCTTACATGATAAGAGCCGTTGTCCCTAAAGGCTCACTTGTTGAGAGCAATTGTACCTTACTTTATGGGAGCCGTTGTCCCTAAACGCTTGCTCACTTGATGAGAGCAATTGCCCTTTACATGATGATAGCCGTTGTCCCTAATGCTTGCACACTTGATAAGAGCAATTGTCACTTACATGATGAGATCCGTTGTCCCTAAAGGCTAACTTTATGAGGGCAATTTGTCCCTTACATGATAAGAGCCGTTGTCCCTAAAGGCTCACTTGTTGAGAGCAATTGTACCTTACTTTATGGGAGCCGTTGTCCCTAAACGCTTGCTCACTTGATGAGAGCAATTGCCCTTTACATGATGATAGCCATTGTCCCTAATGCTTGCACCTTTGATAAGAGCAATTGTCACTTACATGATGAGATCCGTTGTCCCTAAAGGCTAAATTTAGGAGTGAAATTTCTCCCTTATATGATAAGAGCCGTTTTCCAACAAGGTTCACTTGTTAAGAGCAATTGTACCTTTCTTTTTGGGAGCCGTTGTCCTTGAACGGTTGCTCACTTGATGAGAGCAATTGCCCTTTACATGCTGATAGCCATTGTCCCTAATGCTTGCACCTTTGATAAGAGCAACTGTCACTTACATGATGAGATCCGTTGTCCCTAATGGCTAACTTTATGAGGCCAATTTGTCCCTTACATGGTAAGAGTCATTGTTCCTAAAGGCTCACCTGTTCAAAGCAATTGTACCTTACTTTATGGGAGCCGTTGTCCGTAAACGGTTCCTCACTTGATGAGAGCAATTGCCCTTTACTTGATGATAGCCGTTGTCCCTAATGCTTGCACACTTGATAAGAGAAATTTTCACTTATGTGATGAGATCCGTTGTCCCTAATGGCTAACTTTAAGATGCCAATTTGTCCCTTACATGTTAAGAGCCGTTGTCCCTAAAGGCTCACCTTTTGAGAGCAATTGTACCTCACTTTATGGGAGTCGTTGTCCCTAAACGGTTGCTCACTTGACGAGAGCAATTTCCCTTTACATGATGATAGCCGTTGTCCCTAATGCTTGCACACTTGATAAGAGCAATTGTCACATACATGATGAGATCCGTTGTTCCTAAAGGCTAACTTTATGAGGGCAATTTGTCCCTTACATGATAAGAGCTGTTGTCCCTAAAGGTTCACTTGTTGAGATCAATTTTACCTTACTTTATGGGAGTCGTTGTCCCTAAACGCTTGCTCACTTGATGAGAGCAATTGCCGTTTACATGATGATAACCGTTGTCTCTAATGATTGCACCTTTGATAAGAGTAATTGCCACTTACATGATGGGATCCGTTGTCCCTAATGGCTAACTTTATGAGGGCAATTTGTCCCTTAGATGATAAGAGTCGTTGTCCCTAAAGGTTCACTTGTTGAGATCAATTTTACCTTACTTTATGGGAGTCGCTGTCCCTAAACGCTTGCCCACTTGATGAGAGCAATTGCCCTTTGCATGATGATAGCCATTGTCCCTAATGCTTGCACACTTAATAAGAGCAATTGTCACTTACATGATGAGATCTGTTGTCCCTAAAGGCTAACTTTATGAGGGCAATTTGTCCCTTACAAGATAAGAGCCGTTGTCCCTAAAGGCTCACTTGTTGAGAGCAATTGTACCTTACTTTATGGGAGCCGTTGTCCCTAAACGCTTGCTCACTTGATGAGAGCAATTGCCGTTTACATGATGATAACCGTTGTCTCTAATGATTGCACCTTTGATAAGAGTAATTGCCACTTACATGATGGGATCCGTTGTCCCTAATGGCTAACTTTATGAGGGCAATTTGTCCCTTAGATGATAAGAGTCGTTGTCCCTAAAGGTTCACTTGTTGAGATCAATTTTACCTTACTTTATGGGAGTCGCTGTCCCTAAACGCTTGCCCACTTGATGAGAGCAATTGCCCTTTGCATGATGATAGCCATTGTCCCTAATGCTTGCACACTTAATAAGAGCAATTGTCACTTACATGGTGAGATCTGTTGTCCCTAAATGCTAAGTTTATGAGGGCAATTTGTCCCTTACAAGATAAGAGCCGTTGTCCCTAAAGGCTCACTTGTTGAGAGCAATTGTACCTTAGTTTATGGGAGTTGTTGTCCCTAAACGGTTGCTCACTTGACGAAAGCAATTACCCTTTACATGATGATAGCCGTTGTCCCTAATGCTTGCACACTTGATAAGAGCAATTGTCACTTACATGATGAGATCTGTCGTCCCTAAAGGCTAAATTTATGAGGGCAATTTGTCCCTTAGAAGATAAGAGTCGTTGTCCCTAAACGCTTGTTCATTTGATGAGAGCAATTGCCCTTTACATGATTATAGCCGTGGTCTCTAATGCTTGCACCTTTGATAAGAGCAATTGTCACTTACATGATGAGATCCGTTGTCCCTAAAGGCTAAATTTAGGAGTGAAATTTCTCCCTTACATGATAAGAGCCGTTTTCCATCAAGGTTCACTTGTTAAGAGCAATTGTACCTTTCTTTTTGGGAGCCGTTGTCCTTGAACGGTTGCTCACTTGATGAGAGCAATTGCCCTTTACATGCTGATAGCCATTGTCCCTAATGCTTGCACCTTTGATAAGAGCAACTGTCACTTACATGATGAGATCCGTTGTCCCTAATGGCTAACTTTATGAGGCCAATTTGTCCCTCACATGTTAAGAGTCGTTGTTCCTAAAGGCTCACCTGTTCAAAGCAATTGTACCTTACTTTATGGGAGCCGTTGTCCGTAAACGGTTGCTCACTTGATGAGAGCAATTGCCCTTTACTTGATGATAGCCGTTGTCCCTAATGCTTGCACACTTGATAAGAGAAATTTTCACTTATGTGATGAGATCCGTTGTCCCTAATGGCTAACTTTAAGATGCCAATTTGTCCCTTACATGTTAGGAGCCGTTGTCCCTAAAGGCTCACCTTTTGAGAGCAATTGTACCTCACTTTATGGGAGTCGTTGTCCCTAAACGGTTGCTCACTTGACGAGAGCAATT